>JAMLFT010009362.1:0-12793 GCA_026544285.1 Pachyrhizus erosus | reverse complement strand
ATTAATAATTTTTTTCATATATTTGTTTATATAAAAATAGATAACGTTTTAAATATAAATTAAAAATATTACTATTTTAAAATCATTCATAAAATATAATCAGAGACATTTTTATTAAAGGGATAAAGCATAATAAAAATAACTTACAGAAATAAAATAGTAATATAAAATCAAATATATTAAAATGCAACATATTAAAATTAAAATTCCTAAATTATATAAAAAATTTAAATATCTTTTCAAATATATTTTTTATGAATTTATGGTGTGTATTAAAATTGATCAATATCTAATGTAATACAATATATTAAAGTTTAAAATAATAAATTAAATAAAAGAAACAAATATTAATATTAATTGAACAATCAATAATATATCTTAAAAAAGAAACATATATTATAAATTTTTATTATTAATATAAAATTTCAAAAAAATACAAAAAATAACTGAAATTAGAATGAAAATGTTTATCCTACATTGTTGTCTCAATAATTATATAGAGATATTTTGGAACATTTATGAACTAAAAATGAAGAATATCACCAAGAGTTAAATTATTAATCTTTACAAAATTATACCATTTTTGAGTAACATAACTTATTTTTACTTCTATGATCACCCTTCATAGTATATTAGTAGATTTGTCCTTCATCTACATATTCAATATGAATTTAGTACAACCCTGTAGGAAGAAAGTCTTCAACAATTTCAATAAGGACACACTAAAATATACAATATTTTTAGGTAATTTTCAATACAAAGAGATAAAAAATATTCATATAACAAAATAAAAATAAAAATTTGAATCCACCAGCTTTAAAATGATACTTGTCTTCATTTGGAGAAACCTCCAAGTGTATAAGATTACTAAGTTGATTTATTGCAGGTGATAATCCAGAATCCAAATCATATCTATAATATTTAAAAAATATTAAAAAAATTACAATTTTATCCTATAATAAAAACAATTTATATATTAGCAAGATGAAATTAAACATGAACAATGAACTAAAAGATTCAAAATTAAAATTATACCTTCTTTGAATAAATTGTTATTATAAAAGACTTATAATCATTGTTCTTGATGTTGTTAATGTAACTTGCCATTGTGTGATATGATTGGCTTTACGAATGTTTGTTTTTATGATTTAACATACTCAAAACAAGTGTGTAGTTGCTTTCACAAATATTATATATGCTGACAGGTATATGTAATTACTTCGGTTGATTCATTTACATGCGCAAAGACGGACATTTGCTCAAAATTTGGTTTATATGCTCAATTATTATATGTAATTCACTGGTTAAACAATTGATCGACATCAAGTTGATTGATAATAACTTTCATTTATATTCAATTTTAGATGTAATTTTCATTTACAATTTATTACAATTCCTTTGACATTTACAATTTTATATGAAATTATTTAAATGTAATTTTCGTTTATAATTTATTACAGTTTCTTTTATGATTACTTAATTACAATTGTATTTTGTTTTAATTACAGTTTTCAATATTAGAAAATCCTTCTATGATGACTTAATTTCAATTTTATTTTTGTTTTAATTATAATTTTTAATATTACAAAAATACCTTTACTTTTGGAAGAAAATTTTAATGGACAATGTATATTACTTTAAGTAACAATATATACATATATATATATACCTTAATATTTATAGTTATTTATATGTGTGCATATAAATATTTAAATATACACACACTAACATATTTATAAAAATTAAATATAAGAGATAAATACATTAAAAACTCATAATCAAATAGAAAATATAAATTGTAAATTTAATATGCATGTAAGAAACATTTAACTAATTCTATTGGTATAATAGGGATTTGTAATGAGTTTTAAATAATCTTTTATAATTTATTAGAATTTTCATAATGATTATTATTTTTCTTTATTGAAACATAAAACTTTGAATATTCAACATAAGAAACATTAATTTAATGTTAGGTCTCATGATTATCATTAATAAAAAATTAATGAAATAAGTTACATTATTCTTAATTAATGTTGTCATGTACATGACATATGGACAATTTCCCTAATACAAGAGGTTGTTGAACAAAACAATATGTTGTATTTCATAAACTAATCTACGGATATAGAATATAAAAACCTAAATATCTCCAAGGTCGTTTCATTTCTTTTGCATACTTATTTAATTTGTAATATGAGAATTAAACTAGTGAAACGATATCCAAATGAGTGCTTTAAACATACAACAACTTAAACATGTATCATAACTGCATGAGTTACATAAAATTTTGTTCAACCATTAATATAAACTCTTTCATTAACTTTTACAAGCTTAACATTTCTTTTTTTCTTTTTTTCTCTTCGGTTAACAAAATATTAAGATCAAATTCTATCACTCTTCAAGGATGGGAAGTGACGTAGTCTTTCCCCACACCAAAGGTACCCCAAGGCTTATGTATGTTCATCCTTGATACTTAAACAATTTGTAATTCTTAGACGTCCAACAAGTTCTCAAGCTTAGCATATGTTGAGTGAATTTAGCTTGGTTCAGGTAATCTTTTTGTACCTTTTAGATTTTACTGACATATTGTGGTTCTAATATAAAGGCTTGAGATATCAACCAACTTTCATTCACTCTTAATATGGGATTTCTCGATTTTGTTAGAAAACTTAGTTTTGAAACCATTACTTTAAAAAACCACATAAACAAACATTATTTCTCTCTTACCTTTAAATGGAATATGACGTTAAACTATATCTAAGAAGGTATCTCCTAAACTGGTGAGACTCAAGATTTTCCTCAATCATTGCAAAATAAATATATATTATAGTAATTATAACATTTTTGTCAAAAATAGTCTCTTTTTTCACAAGTTCTTATTTAAAATTTTGAATTATTATATTGATATTATGTTAGTTATGTAAATTATTAGACAAGTTGAAAACTAATAATTAGACCTTTTAACAAATTATAATCATAAGTAATGTTAAGTTGTGTGTGTTGCATACATTTTGTATCTTGTATACTCTTTATCATTGAATTTCTAAACAACATTAGCACAATAAGTTATCTTAATATATTGTTCTTAAAAAAATTATCATTAAAACAAAATCTAAGTTACGTATAATTACCACAAAGTAGTTGGGTAGGGGTTATTCTTAAGCAGACAAGTTTTTTCTAAGTATAGTGGTTGTATAGGAGACACATAGGTAGGGTTTATGTCATTTGTGTTTACAAATTTGTCTTTTTATGATAGAAACAAGTAGCAAAAAATTGATTGACTTTTTACTTAAGAGATAAGTAAAAGGAGTGATTACAATTGTTTTTAATCCAATATGTTTAGACAATATGAGGGAGTTTTGTTTATAATGCAATGGAGGATATAGTTATTGCTACTTTAATATTAAGGTCAATTGCTACATCATAGTTTGGGTGAATATTTTGTTGTGGTGTTAATTAGTATTGGACTTTGGTAAGATTATAAGGTAAAGTTAGGTGCAATATGTATGTTGAAGTTGGTTAAATTTTGTGGTTGGTTTTTAGTGCACATTGTCACAATGAGGCAATTTTGTGTCACACTATTGACATAGGATATTGTGGCATATTACATTTCTTTGGACAAGTGGTATTATTGACATAAGGATATCATGTGTGACAATGACTTTTGTGTTGACATGATTGGTCAGGGATTGTTGTAGCCAATTTGAAATGGATGTGCCACACATAATTATATATAGTGTATATTTTTTATTTAGACATCTAAAGTATTAAACAAAAATATTGGTAGTGATTTTTTTGGGTTTCATCTTTGTATTGTTGTCTTCAATTGGGTACATCTTATACTTAATTCAAGTTTTGATTTATTAATGATTTTTTGCTTTTAAAAAATAATTCATCAAGATTAAGAAACCATGATTAATTTAGTTTATAACAATAAATTGGTCTTAATTTTATTTTTTTTAAATACTATTATCATTAATGATCTTCTCTCTCTTCTAGATATGTGTTAATAGGTCTTTCTCTTATTTAATTAGGGATAGTTTAGTCTAAAAATAATTCATGCATAAAACAATTAAAAAATAAATGACTTATATTATAGACCTTCTTATTATAAAATCAAACTAATTCTCTGCAATTTTTGTTTATTTTCTTTATTTATACTCGATCATCTTTTTTCATAACTTCATAATATGGTTCATAAGTTTTATACCCATATAATTAGCACAGTTTTGAATATGTCTTTGAGTTTTATAAAACATATAAGTCACATTATGAAGTTATAAAAAAACATAATTGAAGTTAGCATAATTTTATATATCTCTTTGATATCTTGATTTGTGATAAAAAAAAATCTTCTTTATCTTTAATGCATCTTTCTTTACAATTATACAAAGACCTAATAGTAAAGTTAGGGTCATCGAAAATAGTTTTTTAGTATTTATGATCGTAAATATAACATGTATTTATAATATAATGTATTACTTCTGCTTTTATGTGTTTTTTTATGTTATAATACATAAACTAAAACATATAATTACTATCTTCATTTGTATTGAAATTATTTTTAATTGTCATATATCTTTCATTTTTTCCATATATGTTACCATTCTTATTAACTAATTTCTTTTTAATTCATTCTTTAATATTTTTTCTACTATAACTGTTTTATTTTTTATTTAAAATATATAATTAAGAATAAGTAAAAATAAAGACATAATTAAAATATTAAATATATTAACTGTTAAATAGAAAATTGCATCAAAATAAAAAAATTTCTTTTAAAATAACAATTAAAAAGGAATTTATGAGAATATATAAATACAACACACTAAATATAATGCAAATTATTCAAATTTTATTTATTATATTCTTATTCCTTATTCAAGTCGGACAACCACAGATCTGTACTTTGTTATAGGAAACGTCTCAAGTTAAATTTTGTTATTGTGATGATTACGATAATAAATATGTATCATTTGGTCATATTTAAACAATTAAAATTTAAAAAACATACATGACTTTTTTTAGATAATCATATAATTACTAACTATTTTGATTATTTATATATAATTATATAACACATATAATTCTCATATTCTTAAAACAAGAATTATTTTCACCAAATATGTCCCATTCATATATATTTTCTTTCTATAAAACAACTGAAAATCGGTGAAAAATATTGGGCGTAGTTGTAAACATCCAGGAAAACGAATATGCGTGTCCATTTGTTTCAAAGTTGAATATAATTGATCTTGAGCAAAATTAATTTTAACCACAAATTTTAAATAAAATCTGCTAATTGTAAAATGAAGAAGTATCCCAAATGGACCAATAGAGGCTACAACTCAATTCAGAAAAATATAACTTTTTTTTTGGGTACAAAATGAACCCTTCAAATATAGAATATAACTAAGAAAAAAAAGGAGAGAAAAGGTGTTTGATTTTGAATGTAACATTGTACAAGATAACTTACACCAAAAAATGCCGAGTGGCATAAACCTTAAGCATAGCTTGTAGCTTGCTTCATCAATAAATTAACAACAAAGGAAACCTTAGGAAAGTGACAATTGTGCAAAACTATTTTAAACGCCCCTTGGGTGCCACAGTTACAAATTGCAATGACTAATTGAGCCAAAATACCATATGAATTCTGTGAAGATCGTATACAGAAAGGTACTGTCAGCCAAAGGCCAAGCCAGTTCTTTAACTTTGGTTTAGTGATTATTGTGTTGATGTGGAATTTCCACCAGTAACCCAATACTGCTTGACAGCAACCAGCACCTTCTCAGGAACAAGAGGACCATCCTCATGATCAACCATTTTAGTATCCCATCTCATTCCTCCAACTATTTTCTTTACCTTAATTAACACATCCACTTCGTCGCGAAATATGACAGCGCCTTCCGGTCGCAAAATCCGGTCCATCTCCAGAAGAATATCTTCTGCATTGCATCTGCATGTATTTGTCATGCACATGCTTGAGGCACAGGAAATGAACATACAATTGCCATGAAAGGAAACTCAACTAAATAACAAGTGTTTCTTCTGCTAAGGGTATGCTAAGTTCAAATATGTTATAACGTCCAAATTACAGGATTTAGTCAACGTTAGCTCCTGAGTTTTTAGGTGAACCTAAGGTAAGGATCCCTTAACAAAGAGTCATAGATTAATCTTTCAAGATACTGAGATCCCTTAACTTAAGAATTGAAAACCTAATCATGTGTTTAAGAAACATGATTATCTGACAAACATACCATACCATGTTGATAACGTTAGCTCTTCATGAGGCCTACTTTAGACATCCAATAACCCATTTTTCAGGCACAAAATTGACTACTGAATGAAACAAAAACAGACATAAAAATAGTTATATAACTCTCACTAGAAAATGCTATCACCACCTGATTCCCCACACAGCACCATGAAATATCAAACAAGTTTTACAGAGCTTTGAAACCCTGTAATGACAATACATAATCTAGTTACTGGTTACTTGCAAGAATCAGTATTTTTACTTGATCGGATTTAGAGCCCAAAATAGACACCACCAAGCACTGATCAAAGTGTTTTTAACCATATAGCAAGTAGTTAGACTCAACACAAGGTCACTGCTGCATTGCAAAACTAGGTGAAGTTGATCAAGCCTATTACCAATGTTAAGGTCATATCATCTAAACTATAATCACAGGCTAATCAGGCCAAAAATATGAATTAAGAAGTGACTTCAGTTTCAATTATAAGTTAACGAGATAAATAGTTGAATAGTGACCAAAGCAAAACTTACTTATCCTTGTACAGACTAAAGACACCATGAGCATGAATGAGGTCATATGTCCGTGGATATGTTGAAAAGGCTTCACACCTGGATGAAAAAGGAACAAAGGAAAAGTTCATAACAAAACTGACTACTAAAACATTTACAAACTATGGTTAGTCACAATCAATGCAGGAAAGAACATCATACTGCATCGGCAGACAACTTCACATGATACTATGAAGCAATTAAAAAATTTATAAACAATGGTATATGATTATACGATTTGTTTAGTCATAAAATGTATTTCAATACTTCAGATAGGGAGCTGACATGAATACAATAGGAGTAAGAAGTTATGAAACCATACCAATCATGATAGATGCCAATCAGTCCTCGCTCATATATCACACCCAGTGTATTTGTTTCAGCTATAGTAGGCACAACATTCATAACCCATAACTTTGAAGAATGAATAGCTGCAGCAAAACTACCCAATCCAGCATTCATATCCATAATGTTGCGATACCTTCCCGAATCCAACAGTCTATTAATTTTCTTGTAAGCATTTACATGCTTTTTCCATTTTTTGTTATCATCATGATATGTCTCAGAGGAAACTCCAGGAACTGAGCCACTACCAATTCTGGGAGGAATGGCATATAGCCTGCTTGGAAATGGTTTAAGATTCCCGCCAGAAACTTTAGGAGTGGGAGTAATGCAGGTCTCCATTTTCTTATACCTATAGCCACAGAACAAAGCCATTGCAACTCAGTACATCATTTATTTCTGAACAAAGATGAGCATTGTTATAGGATTTTCAAAATTAAGACAGACGATAACAAAATTATGTAACAAATGTTTTTACAAAAGGTTAATATCAACTAGAAAATATCAGCTTTTTATCCCACCACTTTAGTTTTTATGTATACATGTACATGTATGTTTGTTTTCATAAGAAATAAAGGGAATATCGATAATAAACCATGAAAATGTAAAATAATATAACTAATAAAGGGGCATAATACCAGACATCATCGGCATCTGAGGACTGGCAAAATTCTACACTAGAATCATCTTGTCTCCTTTGACATGATTCAGAGTCTACAACCTTTTGCCAAATGGCCATTTCAGCCTTCTCCGACCTTTTCTCCCAGCAAAGTTGCTTAGCAATCTCTTCAATCTTTCTTTGCTCTTCCTGAAGGTCTTCCTTAGGTCTCTGCCAGGCTTTGTAGTTAACCTTCCAATTGATTGGAGGACCCGAAAGCACCCAATAACCACCAGGCCTTAGAACTCGATCAACTTCCATCATATACATTCCATCTGCAAAAGAACAATCCAAAATGCAATTTTAAACAGCTGCTATCACAAATAAAACAATACAAGTTGACAAATCAAATAGAAGCAAGAGAAACAAAGAATGCAAAAACAATCATCCTCGTTTACAACAAGTAGATCATAGATTAGAAGCTAATGTTGAATGTGAAGTTCTTACTATTTCCTCCCCAAGGAATCAAACAGCGAGAACAATGAGCCATGTCAAAGGCTCTAGATGGATAAGGCAACTTTATGGACCCGAAAACACCAATGACAGCAGGAACACCCCTTTCAAGAGCAAACTGAACTTGTGCTTCATGATTGTCCCTTGGTGCAAATGACATGGCAATAACATTTCTGCTCCAAAGATATGCACCCCAACTGGCAACCTGAGCAAACAACCTGACATAAGAATACATAGCTAAAATCTAATGATGCAAGCATGAAGCTAACTATCAGGTAGCACATACAAGAATGGTAAAGGATATTTGACAAACTTCATCTGGAATTAAAGATGATAAACATACCCCACAACCGGTGTCTAGTGCTGTCCTCACTGTCCCATTAGTTATAGGTATCACAGACGCCATTTGATCAATATATTTATTAGCACCTTGAGGAAATTGTGTTCCACCACCAGGGAATCTGAACACATTTCCCTCATATTGGATCCAATTCTGAATAGCCTTCTCAACTGTAAGGCTCTTGTAGGGAGCATTAGCATACGGAACATAATCACGGCTCTTTGGCCATGGAAATGGTGTTACATACCCCTTGGGTGCAGGTATCATGCAGTGTAACTTCTCTTCCTCTCGGGGACAGTGTCTCTCTCTATAGATCATGTTCTCACGAGGAAAAGTCATGGCACGCTTTTGATCTTGACAAGGAGTGTAATCAGTATAGCGAGCAGCACATGGTTCAAATACCATAGGCTTTGAATCAGCTTCATCAATTTCGCTAACTTCTCCACCGTGGTGGGAATCAAAACTTAAATTTGGAACTATATTACATTCTGTGTTAGTCTTAGTAATCTCCAATGCTATGCTATCTCCCTTTCCAAAACCACTTCTCTGCCACGCGCCTAATATATAGAAGAAACAGCACAGACCAACTACTATAAAGATCTGTACAGAACTTCTAGTCCTACCATCAGCTGAACTTGGTTTGGCCATCTAGAACCTGAAAAGGGTCAATTCTTATTCAGAACTACAATACCAAGGCTGTAATCCACAACATCCACTCAAGATCTAGCATAAAAATCTCATGTCAAAGCAGGATACATGTTCATAATGAAGAAAACAGACAATTTGCAAGTTTATGATACATATAAAAGAATTATCCAACTCTTGATCATCAAATCATCACTCATTACTTAATTAACATCAAAAGTAAAAAATCTTTCCAATTTCCATAATTGATAAAAATCAGGTCAATTTACTTTCGGTCACCATTAGTTAGTTAGTAATATATAATAAGAGTTATCAAAGAAAAGAAAAAGAGAGTTGAAAAGCAAGCTTCAGATCTGCTCAAAAGTGTCAAGCTTAAGCTCCATAAGTTTTACTCATTTCTTTTGGCTCTCCAACAAGGAAAACAGAAAACACAAGCATTTACACACTATCCACAACAACACAAAAGTTAGAAAAACATATAGACATCTTAACTAACCCAGTAGGTGAAAGGAACGCGAGCTTTAACTACCTACTGATGAAGAAAACACGCAAGTTCCACAAACGACCAAATTAAGAGCTATACGTGAATACCCACAACAGCTAACTAAACAAAACCAACTTCAGCTACATAAAGAAGCATAAAAGACTCGACCTTGGATCCCAAGAAGAAAGGAAGAAAATTCAAAAAGACATAGACAAGAAGAAGAAGAAGAAAGGAAGAAAATTTAGTAGATGGGTCGAAAGTTGAGATCTCATACTGACCAATGTTTTTATTTTCTGAGCAATGGTTGGGAAGATCTGAGATTCCCAAGAGAGAGTAGTAATGAAAGAAAGAGAAAATATTTGACAAATGTTTTTATTTTCTGAGCAATAGAACAAAGATTTTTGTGTATGCTAGCCTGAGAGAAGAGAGAGAAAGAGAGGATCAATAAAATCTACCAGCTAGCAATGATATATATAAACTGTAAAGCATATATACTATAATATAGTAATATGGAAAATGAGGAAAAGTGGAACTGGATGAATTCTGGTTAGCTTGTTTTGGTTTAATTAGTAATTTCCGTTTTGATTTTAAATATGTAATTATATTAGAGAAAGAGTTTTGTCCTTTATTATAATTTTATCCAGCTTAAGATTATTTTTCAAGTAATCAAGAAAGAAAAGTGGAAAAATGAAAAAGAAAAAGCTGCCAATCTATGTATTCTGCTGGAAATCTGAGACTGTATGCACTTTTTCTTTATTTATCTTTTCAGTTTCATTGTGAGCGATGCTTAGTAAATAAATTGGATTTGGACTGGACCATAAAGTAGATCGTGAACGCACGTCCCTTGTCTCTACCCTTCTGTTATTCCTTGGAAGAGATTGGTACATGTTGTTAAGTTTAGCCTGTATAGGATATCTTAAACTATAAGCCTTACGTGTGCTGGTTAAATAATAAGAAATAAATAGAGAATAAGTTAATTGATATTCGAAGAGTTAGATGAAAAATAAAATATTAATTTTGAGTTGAAAGTTGAAATCAGTTAAAATTAATTTATTAAATAAAAATGTTTGATAAATTTAATTATTAAATAAATTGATAAATATAAATCAGATAAAAATTTGTTCATATGGGTTTTATACAATTTTTTTTATTTTATTGACAAAAGTATACTTCTATTATAATTTTAAGTTTGTTAATTAATTTTACACTGCTGTAATTTTTTGTTATCAAATATTTTAATAAAAATAAATAGAAAAAATTATGTAATAATTAAAGTAAATAATTTAATAATAAAATATTAGAAGGTTATACGACAATCGTACAATGACAGACCAAAATTACCATTAAATGTGTTTTGGGAAGATAATGTGATGATTACTTAGCCAACTTATTAGAGTGTCATGGATAGTCTGAGTAGGTGTGTCCTTGAGCATCATATTGTTTCTTCTTCTTGGCCCTGTTAGACAAAATTATTTTAGGTCTTTTCCTCTTGTAGATCAAAATTAATGTAACAGCAGTATTGTAATTCATTTTCAATTTAAATTTTATATTAACAGTGTTATAAAAGAACAAAACTGTATAGATAGATACAAGAGATCATGTTAATTTTAAAAGAATTAGATTTCAATTTTTATCATTTATTTTTTAAAAATTTAATAATTAAAATTAGTTACTCATTATAATTATTAAATTTTAAAAAATAATATTAAATATAAAAAATAATTCTCTTATAATTACTTTATGTGTCTGTCAATCTATTTATTATATATATTCTGTAATTTGTATAACTTGTATAAAAATAAAAAAAAAAGATAGATGTTGAAGCACTAAATTGTAGGGCAGTTGTTTACATAAAAAAAATGAAAAGTACTTACCAATATTCTAAAGATATTGGTTAAGAGATTAAGTGAATGATTTTGAATAACAATATTACTAATGCACTTAATTTTAATATTTATTTTAATTTCAAAGTACTTTTGCATTATTGTTAATAAAAAAATTGTTTATTAATTTTTCAATCAAGAACATTGATTATCAGGACTAAAAGGGTAGTCTTCAAATTTAATTGGATTAAAGAGAACCTAATGTTTTCTTATTTGGTATATGTACTAATCGTACATTTAGTTTTCAAAGAAATTAAAAATTTAAGGAGGAAATGAGATGGCGTTGGATTTATCTGATTGAAGTAATGCAAAAGCGATATGCATGCAACAGCTGCTAGCTGTTGTGCGTGTGGATCCTACTTAGTGTCAGTGCAAAAATAGAAGCATTTATTTTAAATTAATCATAAGTCAATAATATAGAATATGAGATTGAGCTTATTTAATTTATAAATATAATATATTAATTTGAATAGTATTTATAATTAAAGGGGTATGAAGTTTATTTTAATATACTTAATATTGGTATAAATATAATAGAATATTATTTATTGAATTAAAAAATATTACTATTTGTATATAATTATTAACAAGATATCAATTTTAATAAATATAAATAATTTTTAATTAGATGATAAATAAATATAAATCATCATATTGAATTAAAGTAACTTAAAATAGTATAAGCTAAACTCAAGTTCTAAAATACATTAAATATAAGCCTAAATCTTAAATTCATCAAAATTAATTTCAAAGTTAGAACACTTAAAAATTAAAGCAGAACACGACCAAACTACCCAGGCTAATGTAAAGTAACAAAAATCAGGCATAAAAGTTAATAATTCGGATCTGCGTCATGATTTTGTTTGCCCTTCATTTCATCTAACGTTACGTAACTTTTTTTTTTTTTTTGTCTCAAATTACTTAATACTAGTTTTATCCAAAAAAAATATTGCAGTTTAAAATTTTTAAAAATATTTTAAAATGATTTATGTTTTTATTTTTAATAATAAATTAATTTTTTTTTAATTTTATTTTCTAATAAATATTATTATCTTAAAAAATTTAATATATTATTAAAATTAAAATAAAAAATAAAGATATTTTAATAAAATTATTCTATAATAAATATTATTACCTCCGTTTTAAAATAATGATATTTTTTATTTTTTATTTTTATTCT
>JAMLFT010009361.1:0-12794 GCA_026544285.1 Pachyrhizus erosus | reverse complement strand
CGTGCAATGCGCCATCTATGTGCAAAATCGATGTCCACATGTGAAGTTAGATGATCAAACACCACAAGAGGCATAGAATGGACAAAAGCCGACCGTTTCTCATCTTAAAGTGTTTGGTAATGTGGCTTATGCACACGTACTAGATCAACAAAGAATGAAGCTCGAAAACAAAAGCAAAAGATATATTTTTATTGGATGTGATGAGAAGACAAAAGGGTACAAGCTACTTGACCCGATAAGCAAGAAGGTGATGGTGAGTCGTGATGTGCGAGTAAATGAAGCAAGCGAGTGGGACTGGAACAATTCGACAGAGGTTGGAGAATCATCAGTCATTGCACCAACAAGTATACTAACCAATTCTGAAACTACCGATGATGAAGATGAACCACGACAACCCAAAATGCTAAGTTTGCAAGATTTGTATGATTCAAAAAATGAGGTACATCTTGTATGTCTTTTGGTAGATGCTGAAAATAAGCTTTGAAGAGGCGGTGCGAGACAAGAAGTCGCAAACTGCCATGGATGAGGAGATTACAGCGATTGACGACAACAATACATGGGTGCTAACAAAATTGTCAAAGGGAAGTTAGCCCATTAGTGTGAAGTGGGTATTCAAGAAAAAGATGAATGCTCAAGGCGAGATAGAGCGGTACAAGGTGCGACTTGTTGCGAAGGGATACAAATAAAAGGCGGGAATCGACTACGACGAGGTATTTGCTCCCGTTGTAAGAATGGAGACAATCCGATTGCTCATTTCCCAAGCAGCTCAATTCAAATGGCCGATGTTTCAAATGGATGTCAAGTCGACATTCTTGAATAGTGTGCTTGAAGAAGAAGTCTACATCGAACAAACACCCGGGTACATGAAAATCGGAGAAGAGAAGAAGGTGCTAAAATTGAAGAAGGTGCTTTATGGGTTGAAGAAAGCACCGCGAGCATGGAATACTGGTATCGATACATACTTCAAGGAGAACGGGTTCAAGCAATGTCCTTACGAGCATGCCCTTTACACAAAGAAGAGTGAAGGTAACGTGATATTTGTTGCTCTCTATGTCGATGAACTTATTTTTATGGGTAACAATGATGAGATGATAGAAAAGTTTAAGAGCACAATGACATGAGAATTTGAGATGACAGATTTGGGATTGATGAAGGTTTTCCTTGGTTTGGAGGTTAGACAAGGAAAGACGGGGGTATCTCTGTTTCACAGGAGACATATGCAAAAGAGATTTTGAAGAAGTACAAGATGGAAAATTGCAACCCGGTATCAATACCAATGGAACCAAGTGCAAAACTCTCAAAGTTCGATGGAGGAGACTGTGCCGATGCAAGTAGATACTGGAGTTTGGTAGGAAGCCTTCGCTATCTCACATGCACAAGGTCGGATCTTTCATTAAGTGTTAGCATTATAAGTCGGTTCATGGAGGAGCTGGTTTATTCACATTGGAAGGTGTTGAAGCGAGTCATACAGTACATTCAAGGTACTGTGTCACTTGGGTTGTTCTACTCGAAAGCAGAAAATTACAAGTTTGTTGGTTACTCTGACAGCGATTGGTGTGGGGACATAAACAATAAAAAAAGTACATCGAGGTATGTATTCTCTATAGGCAACACAATATTTTCTTGGCTTTCAAAGAAGCAACCGATTGTGACGCTCTCAACGTGTGAAGCTGAATATGTGGCAACATCTTGGTGTGTATGTCATGCGTTATGGCTTAGAATTTTGTTGAGCAAGATGGAGCTAAAGTAACTAGGTGCAATTGTGATTCAAGTTGACAACAAATCAACGATTGAGTTGGCAAAGAACCCAGCGAACCAAGAAAGAAGCAAACACATTGACGTTCGTTCTCACTTTATCCGAGATCATGTGAAGGAAGGAAGTGTAGAATTGGTGCATGTTTCAAGTCAAGATCAAGTTGCAGATATCTTCACAAAACCGTTACTGAAAGTACTTTTTGACAAATACAAGATGATTGACATGACGGATGGTAGAAACATTTAAGTTTAAGGGGAAATTTTGTTGAATAAACATTAAATGCTTTTAGTGGGTTTTAAATTTAAAAGTGGAAAGATAAGAGGCCAAAAGTCAAGAGTTTTGTAGATGAAAGAGTTGTTTTATGGCTATAATTAAGTTTTATTATTTTCAGTTTTTGAAAAACATGTTAATGTCTATAAATAGGTTGTTCTTTCTATTGTAAAAGAAGAAAAAAAAAACACAAAATTTTTAATTAGAGTATTTCTCTCTACCCTCTATCTTCCTAATAATTCACAGTTTCACCATTCCAATGCCCAGTCCTAATCTTAATCTTAGATCCCTTGAGCAGAACTGCTTGAAGATATCCTCTAAGGTCAATTTTGATGGTATATTCTCCTTCAGCAGGATCGTCAGAACTTTTCCAAGATGATAAAAACCTTTCTTGACCAGTTTCCAAGTTCCCACCAAGCTTAACTCCTGGAATCAATGTATCACCAGGATAATCAAAACTTGCAACAAAATACTGTTAGTTTCCTGTCCATTTTTCACTACAAAATTTCCTGAATCCAAGAGATAAGCAATTGGATTATTCCCTGCGTTGCTTGATATGTTGGATGACCAAATGTTTGTGCCATTGAGAAGCACAAGAATCCCCTTTCATTGAATTTGAGAACTCCTGAGTTATTCTCAAGAGGTGTATTTCGGTTAGCCACCACACCACTGTGAAAGGAGATACATTTGTGTACCATATACCCAAGTATCTTCTTGTTGAATTTCCTGGACTGAATAAACCCACTTCAGTTATTCCACCAGTTGAAATCAAAGTCTCACCCTCTCGGATGGATTGAGTCACTGCTAAACTTTCTAGTGAAGTGAAAGTTGCTGACAAGTAGGAGAATAAGAAGTACCAAATACATAACATTATGGTGCTATGCTGCATGATGTTGTCGAAGCAATAATGACTACAATTAGATATTTCAATAACCTTGTATTATAATACTAATAATTATATATTTAAAATTATATTTATTTATAATTAATTATTTAAAAAAATAAAATTAATCATATTTATATAAATAGATTATCACATGTGATAATTAATAATTTTGTGATATTATTAATTATTTAAAAAATTAAAATTAACCTCTATTAAATATTTTAATACCCACGTAATACAATTAATTACATATTAACAAATGATATACTATTGTATATAATTATTTTTAACCATCTATAAAATAAATTAACTATGTTTATATATGCTTAATAAAAAATAAAAAATAAAAAGCATGCTTTTTTAGCGAATATATGAAAAAAATAAAAAGCATATGGTGGATTAACTTTTTTCCGATCAAGACTGAGGAAACGGTTGACCTGACTGAGATTATGACACTTTGGCCTTTTGTACAAGCTATTTGATATTCGTGGCTCAGTTTGATCCATACAACTAACCTGAATGTTCAAATTGTTAAATAATGGACATGCAAAGAGTCAACCATACCCATTTGATAATAATGCTGACAGTGAACACCAGTGCAGACAAAGGTACCCTGCCGAACAATTATGTGTTTTAATTATTTTTTAAAAGAACTAGCAAACCTTTTTAACACAGTTTTTAATATTTTTTAGTAGTTAAAATTTATTAAAAATTATAACTCCAAATTTATTAAATAAAGAGAGAGAATTACTTTTAATGAATTTTAGTTAATAACAAAGAAAATATTTCCTTAAACGAGTGTATTGAAAATATATAATTAATATTTGTTATTATTTTTTCTTTTATTTAAAAAATAAGTAATGAAGTCAACTTTTTAATTTTTAATGTTTTCTTACAAGAGCTTAAACAAAAAACAAAATAGAAGGCCAGGAAACAAAAACAAAACTAGGAGGAGAGCTGTAAGAAGGCTAGGAGGAAGATTAAGATGAAAACGGGGAGGGTTTAGGTAGTAATCATATGTTACTCGTCCTATTTTATAATTATCTTTATTTTTGTATACGTTTAGTTATTCAGCAAATTTTTAATATCTATATTAAAAAAATAATTTAAAATTTTTTGCTATAACTTTTTTTAATATAATATTTTTTTAAAAACAATTTTATTAGTTACAAACTAAATTATCCAAATATTATACACAATTAAAAATATCAATAGATAATTCTTAAAAGAAATGAATACATAAAAAATATTTTGTAAGGTTCAAATAAAATTATCTAACAATTATTCTTTAAAATATAAACTCAAATATATAAGTCTAAATAAAAGAAATTTAAAATATAAGTATAAATAAAAAATGCTACTATAATAAAATATATTTAAGTGTTTTAATATTAAAAATATTTGATTAGTTTAATATTAACGGATACGGGATGCCTACATATACGGATATTATGGTACTTGTTCTTTGTCTTGTTAACAAAGAAATAGGATAAGTACTTATGTTTGTTAGCGGCAGATTTTCATTAAAGAACTCTCTTTTTTAATTTTTATAAATTTTATCCGTAAATATCCATGAATACGGATATTTTTGTCATCTTGAAAAGAGGATCATTTAAAACCACTATTGCTTCACCAGCTACAGCTCCCATCTTCACAAGCAAGATGTCAACTACTATTGCTAAAATTAACCAGCACAATTTAGTTTTTTCCTCGGCTATAATTTAGTAGCATTCAAACAATGTATTCTCTCCATTCTTTACTTCAAGGTTGGCCCACTAGGCCTGAAGTAATATTCTGAGGTGAGACCTTTTTCAAACTCAAAAAAATAAAAGAAAAATTCAGGCTCTTATAAAAGATAGAAGTAATTTTTCCTCCTACTCAACTAGACCAACTAATAATAAAACTTAGACTAGATGCTAATTTTAATTCCTTTTTAATTATTAATCTAAAAGTTTTGTCTTTCAGTTTTTATTATAAGAATCTGACTTGTGGATGGTCTTTAATAAAAATAAGGACCTCAAAATAGGATGCCAACACTTATGTCCTATCAATTGTTTTACTATCAGCTGCAAATCTCCCAAGATTTTCACAAATATTGCTTCCTTGAAAAATAATATGTTTAGCCCAAGATCAAGACTCCTTACTCAACTTGATTATTAGAACAATTGACTGGCAATTCACAGCTGAACCTTCTAACTTGGTCACAACCGATCTAATCAGTCTTTAACTCGCTTATATTTTGCTCTTAGTCCTCGCTCCCAAATGTGCCCTTCCATAAACTTTTATTCGAGTCCTTCACTTCCAAAATCGCCTTTTGTCAACACTGGCCAACCAACATTGTTTTACGGCCAACTAGCATTGTTAATGGCAACCAACATCGACGACTAGATATGGTGATTCCAACGCTGGTACTAACAGCCAAGACAGATTCAATTTTTTCATGTTCTCTATTACTTTTCTTTTCACGTTTCTTTCCCAAACTGAAACCTACGAAATTGATGTGAGAGACAATATATTTGTTACTGGTGTACGAAGTCACAAGTACCAGCCTTCTCAACGTGTGACAAAAATTAAGCTTCTTACTTTTTTGCTTTCTTGTGATGTGTGAAACAAGTTGAGAGGGATCAAAATTTTTTCATGGAAAAATCTGGAGATGCTTCACAAGTATATTTTATTGCAGACTGGAATTAGCAATTCGTGTCTTCATAGTATGCTTATCTCATACGTATTTGGATGCATGAAACATAGATAAAGCAGCAGTTCCTAATATATACTATATAGTACTCTAACTACCTATGAATGCTTAAATAACTGATATATCCCAGATTGGAAGGTGAAGCCTAACATTTTTTTGTTTTCATTTCCTATCTTGCATCTAATATTGTGATGGAAAGCTCGTTAACTGAACCCGATATGTGATTTGCTGATGAGGAATTTGCTTCAGATGTAGCATCTTTTTCAGTGTAAAAAGCAGGAACCTTTGGTTTTGGCAACAAAACCTTTGTTGTTTTATCATCATTCAACATTAAAACTACAGATGACATGTTTGGCCTATCTTGTGGTCTTTGTTGCACGCATAATAGGCCAACCTGTATGCATCGTAAGACTTCAGAGGGGTCGCATTGTTCTCCTAACAGTTCATCCAGTAGTTCTAACGCCCTCTCTTCAGTCCACAATCTCCATGCCTAGGATGGTTAGAATTAAATTAGTGGAGGTGAAATAAGCTTATACTAGTTAGCAGCATAGTCAGATCAGTATTCTTACATGTCCAAGTAGATTATTAAAGTGTTTTGGGTCTGAAAATTCTCTGTTTTTTTTCCCACTTACAATCTCTAGCACTATCACACCATAACTGAAGACATCTGATTTGACTGAGAAATGCCCACGAGCAGCATACTCAGGAGGTATATAACCACTGAAAATATAGTTGTCAAAGTAAAATCATTAAAAGTTGACAGCACAATTTCAAACAATCACAATCAGAAAGAAACTAGCTTACTATGTTCCAGCCACCCTATTTGTATTTGCCTCAACTTGATCTTCCAAAAATGATCGAGCCAAGCCAAAGTCTGATATTTTGGGATCAAAATTGGCGTCTAGTAAAATGTTGCTAGTTTTTAGATCTCTGTGAATAATCCTCAACCTAGAGTCTTGATGAAGATACAAAAGTCCTCGAGCAATGCCACTAATAATGTTGAAACACTTAACCCAATCTAGCATCTTCCTTTTGGTTTTATCTAGTAAAAAAAACACACACATTTAGCATAGTAGTTGCAGTCTCCATACTTTTGTAAGCTACAATTAAGAAATAAGCTTGCCCATATATGTTAAAATTTTCGTTAGAGTTCCAACCAAAAACAAAGTAGTCCAAGCTTTGGTTGGGCATGTATTCGTAAATTAAGATTTTTTCTTCTCCTTCAATGCAACAACCCAGAAGCTTTACAAGATTACGATGCTGAAGTTTTGCAATCAATGCTACTTCATTTTTTAACTCTTCTAGCCCTTGTCCTGAATTATTTGAAAGCCTTTTCACTGCTATCTCTTGTCCATCTATCAGTGTGCCCTGAAAAAAATTGATCTGCTAAAGTTAGAAATTTAAGGAAAATAGAAGTTTTGGATACCAGTTTTCTTTATCACCTTGTATACCGGTCCAAAGCCACCTTCTCCAAGCTTATTTTTGGTTGAAAAGTTTTCGGTGGCATTAGCTAAGACTGACAATTCGAAAGTTGGAAAATCAACGTCTTCCTTTTTCTGCTTAATTTTGTAGTGCTTGCTGCAAAGTTTTCTTGCAGTCCCTGATTGGTTGGAAGATAACAGTATTTAAATACTAACCCATACAATACATAAATTTTGTCTTCTTCTTTTCTTATTCCTAACAGGCTATTTTTTATGGTAAATTATATCTACGTACGTACCTGATTTTTTTATTATAAATATGCATGCACATGTGACTAATCCGAAAGTAATCACACCAACTGTGATTTCTACTTTCTTTTTCTTGATGTTTCCTTGGACAGCATGATCTAAAAGAAACAGAGAATGATCAGTCATCAACTTTAAAGTGAATCTAGATTCTTTAGACCTAGTAAGGGAGAAAAACATTGTAGTTAATTTGGAAAATAAATAGCAATAATTACTAATATCTTTATTTGCAACTTTTAGCAAAAAGCTTGCAACCCACAGATTTTCGTTTCACTGACAATATTGCAGTAATCAACAAGAAATCCAACGGGAAAAGAAAGAAAAGAAATTAAAGGCAACAAATTAAAATCAAAATAAAAAAAAATTGATGGAGTACCTAATTCTGAAACAGGGACTCTGATATACAAGTCTTGTCCCAATTGAGAGTATTTCCTCATGTCAATTAATGTATTAAACCAAAGTAGACAGCCACTTCCTCCATCACGAATATCTAAATTTGCATATGCTGTACAAGAGCAGTTTTTATGACATGACTGCTGACATTCATCAAGGTTCATGATCTTACTAAACCATGATGAAGAGGTGTCTGGTAATTTCAAGTTTGTATATTTCAAGAAGCCATCTGTATAACTGTTTTTGCAATTAGATTTATTTTTTGGTGCACAACCATCGGACCAAATTGCCATATTCCATTGATCAGGATACTTGGGAGCGTATCCTCTCAGGCAGTCACATGTTGGAACATTACCATCATAATTGCATATAGAATTTCCACCACAAAAGGCATAACTCTCGCATTGATCTTTGTCTTCAATTGAGCTGATTTGTAGGGTTGTTCTTTGAGTTGTCCAAATTAAACTCTCCCCTACACCTGAAGGAGTCAGCTTATATACACTGAAGTCGGATGGAAAAACAAGGTTGAACTCATAGTACACCTCTTTTTCATTGAACACAAAATTTTGAGATGTTCCATAAAATGGACCAGGATTTCCTACTGCAGTCAAGCCATTCCACGACCCTGTTCTCTCTTTTATATCAAGTCCCTTGAAAGTAATTAATTGAGGATATCCTCTAAGATCAACTCTTGAAGCATATTCTCCTTTGGCAGGATCATCAACACTTTTCCAAGATGATATAGATCTTTCTAGACCAATCTCTAAGTTCCATCCAAATTTCATTCCTGGCATCAATACATCACACAGATAATCAAAACTCTGCCACAAGATGCTTTCCTCGTTATTTTCCTGTCCATTTTTCACTACAAAATTTCCCGAATCCAAAATATAAGCAATTGGATTACTCGCTGCTTTGCTTGGTGTATTGGATGACCAAATGATGCTGTTTGTAGCATTGAGAATCTCAAGAATCCCTTTCTCATTGAGTTTCAGAACTCCTGATTTATTCTCAAGAGGTGTATTTCGATTAGCCACCCACACCACTACATAAGGGGACACATTTCTGTACCATATACCCAAGTATCGTCTTGTTGAATTTCCAGGACTGAAGAAACCCACTTCAATAATTCCACCAGGTGAAACCAAAGTCTCACCATCTCGGATTGATTGACTCACTGCTAAACGATCTTGCAAAGTTGAAGTTCTAGTTGTGCAGGAGATTAATAGGAAAAGGAACCAAATAAGCAACATCATGATGCTTACTTAACTTTTGACCTCTCCCACAATTGGAACGTTTATTACACAGAAGAAGAGAATGACCATAACATAGGATGGGAAGAAAACTAAATAAACTGATGTCGAAGATAGTTTGTAGAGAAATAGCATGACAACGCCATAACATACTTTTGTACCATTTAGCATTTTTTTATTGAAAAATCCATCATATTATATCTGTTAATTGCTTTGTTACTATCTCATCTGTGGTCCCATATCCAGGAGTTCAAAGATTAATTTCGTAATATATATGAACTATATATAGTTAAGTTAGTTAGGATTGGATGCCAGGAATGTTGTTACAAAGGCCATAGGCAGCAAGAATATTGTCAACAGTGTGCGTGAAGTGAAGCCATAGTAGTATGGATAACCTCTGAATAGAGGAAGAGTTTTTATTAAGATTTCGTAATTTATTTTTTGTTATTAAATTAAAGGATATAGATGCATGGCAAAGAGAAGTGCACGTACGTTCATGCATTTTGTGTAAGAAAGTTTGGTAATATATAACACTCCTTTAATAAGAGGAGTTTTAGCAACACTCTTACACAATATTTCTTACACTTTATTATTCATTGAAATTTATTGAAACATAAAAAATCGAAACGAAGAATCATAATGTGAATTGAAATTTATCAAAATTTATAATTTTTAATAACTTTTTGTGAATAATAAAATGCCTTTAAAAAATATGTTATTAGTATTTTTCTTTGATGACATCATTTTTTAGTTAAAAGGAATAAGAAGGGAGCAAAACATAAATATAGTTGATGGTTTCCATTGTCAAATTGAATGTTATTTTCTTTTGTAAAATTCTGGTACCCGAGTTATTTGGCTAAGGTTTAACTCAATTGATGCAACATTATGTATCCAAGTTCAATTTTAACGAATAAAAAAATTAATATCATTTTCTTTCTTTTAATGTCTCCTGTAAATGTAATGTTGACCTTGTCAACCACATGTACATTCGATTATTTATTGGACAGTTAGGACTGACAACCAACTAAAATTAATTTGACAATCAAACTTATTAATTAATATGATTGACTTGATTAATAAGAGTTGAACTAGAGACAAAAATTAAACTCATTACTTAAATAAGTTGATCTTAGGCTAAATATAGTTTGATTCAATTTCTTTATGAACTATTTTGACACATGTAAATGCATGATGTGTATAAAATAATTATATATTTAAAATATGTGTATGATTAATTACAGAGAGTTAAATAGACACGAACTTTTAGTGTAATAATTTTTGTGCTGTTAGTTAATAAGAAATCACTCGTAATATGAATTTAATAATAGTTATTATAAAAATTAATAAAATTATATGTATGATAATATAAAAACTTGGACGCTGTTAGTGGATATATTATGTATTCTTAGTTATATTGATACAAATTGTGTTTAGTTTGACTATTTTATTCATGTAATTCAAATTCAAAAGCCAAATCTAATGATCTACGAATTAGTTCAAGAGTAATCTTATTTTAAGTTTTTGTTAAATCAAATAACTTATGAACTCAAATCGAGTTCAACGGAAAAAATGGTACACATGCAACTCATCAATTTGAGTTGGAATTAAATCAAATATCATCAAATTGAATTAAGACATGTCTAACTCAACTTAATTAACTCATTTCAGCCCTAAGTTAAAAAACAATACCATCTCATATTTTGGGGGAATATCATTAAACGCCAGGCAGTTTACGTCTGGTGTTAACTAGATTTTAGGATGAAGACAATCCAAAAACAATAAGTAAACACCTTTTTCTTTTGTGAACTTATGCTTGAACTGGATTTTGGCAGACACTATGATATAGCAAAGGCTGAGTTTTGGCAAGATGATGCAACCACACTGCAAAGGTCTTACCCAGAAAATTTTGGTATGTTATATTTTAAGTTAGAGTAGCCTACATATTATATTTGAAGAAATTAGCATGTTATCTTCGGAGAGAAAATTCGTGAATGAAGGAGAGTGTCCCATCTTTGGATAAGGGATCACGATTCTCAAGAATTTTAAGAGATATTACATAATGTGCAGCTCTCCATCACACCATCTATTTATTTTAATAAATTATGTTTACAACTATATATAAAGTTTTTTTTTTTTTTAAATGGCTAAGATGGAGTGTGCCTCCTTGTCAAAGTGTGTATTCCAATTTAGCTAATTTATTGTATGACTAGTACTGAGCTTATATCTCAGATTCAACATGTATTTTTATATGCTTAATTATGATATCCCAAAGTAAACCTCAACTCCAAAAATTTAATGCTTTTGGAGACCTTTATACAGCCTGCATAGAAAATAAATCCAAATTTTGTACGAAAAGAATTTTGACATCTTTGAATATTCTTTAGATTGTTGACGAAGTCAAAGAAATCATCAAGTAACTCTCACCATTAATAATGATGAACTATGTACTGATCAACAACTTGCGTCGACTGCATCGAATAAAGACGCTGAAATAATCTGCATGGCTCAAAATAAATAGCTCATGTCAACCATTTGCTATGCCTGTATTCATAGATAAAAAAAAATATTTTTATGGATTCAACAAGATTATGTTGAACCACGTTTAAAATGTAATTAAGGATCTGCGGCAGTTTGATTTTTATGATCATAGAATCAAATCAATGCACCAACTTTACCTATTACATAACAATTTAACGGCTACTCTTTATCAAGACCTAGTTTTTAACAGATTGCCTTCTCCTTGTAGAATAATAACTAGACATGTCCCCTCCACCTACCCATTACAATAATTTCTAGGATTGACTTTAATTTAGGTATTATATAAGAAAATATTTCGGAATTAGTTTCAGAATATTTGAAAATAAAATTTTCATAGTCTAATTACAATGTTAAATAAAAATATAACAAAATTATGTAAAATAAAAAGACTTAATTATTAATTTTCTCCCTTTATTTATTTAAAAAGTTTAATTAGATCCATCTCTTTTTGAAAACTTCAATCAAGTCCTTTATTTTACAAAAAATACTTTAATGTGATTATTTTCGTCCAATTGAGTTTGAAATCGTCTAGTGATGAATTTTGATGATTTTCATTTATGAATAGTGGTAGTTAAACACCAATTGTTACTATATTTATTGTTATTTTAAAATAGAAAACACTTATGATGGGGTATAGGTTTAAACATTAAAGACTTAATAAACTAAATAGATGATGCATCAAATTATACATCATCTTAGCAAATATAAAGACAGACACAACAAATAGATAAATCAAACAATAAATAGACGAAGCAATATAACTAATAGACACAATGAGAGAATAAAAGTTGTGAATTATAAAATAGAAACCTTACACAAAACGGAGAAAAATCAATCAGTATATTTTAGTATTGCAACATTGATAAAGTGATACAATGTAAGCTTATATAGGCAATCTAAAAAGTTTCTCATTAGACAAAGCAAAAAGTAATCATAACTAGGTTAAAAGAAAAACATCATTAGTCTATAACTATAGTTGCTTTTTTAGTATAAGTAACATTTAAAGCAACTTTACAGGCAACCTAAAAAAGTGAACAAATATTTAATATTAAAAAAATAAAAATCTCAAATTCTAACAGTTCTCCTTAAGATTTTTCTTCAAGACTCCAAGTTTTTATCTTAACATTTCAAAATTGTCCTTTGAAAAGGCTTTGGTCAAAAGGTCTGCTACTTGGGTTTCTAAACTATAGTGCTCCAAATTGTAACATCCTACTTTTTATGTATCAAATAAAATATTATAGGCATTGATAAATTTATTTATTAGCTTACGTATAGA
>JAMLFT010009360.1:0-12770 GCA_026544285.1 Pachyrhizus erosus | reverse complement strand
CTTCCGATCTATATTTATTTTTTAATTAAATTTTTAATGTAGGATCCTAATTAAAAAAAAAATAAAAATATAATTAAATCATAAATATAAATTCAGAAATCTAATTGAAACAAAGAAAATCTAAGGATCTAATTAAAAATTTGATAAAACTTTCAGGAACTCGCAGAGAAATTAAATCTATTATTTAATCATAAATTGTCTTATATAATAAAATTATCAGCTTTGTAATAATATTTAAAAAATAACAATAGGGATAATTTGTAATTGGTTAGTTTACAGTGTAAAAAAATTATATACGAATAACGTATGGAATGAAAGTCATAAATAGTATATTTAACTGCTTAAATTTTGTTTCAAAAGATCATAAAATGAATTTCAGAGCATAAATTAAGTTTTTATAACGTCCAAGACGTTGGGTTATAAATAAATAAGAGTATCTAATTTAAAAATACAGTAAATTTTTTTTTCTCAGAGCTACAGAAAACTAAAAAGAACTAACGTCCAAGATTTGTCAGTGCAAGCTACGTTGCCGTCTGAGAAATGCTGAGATCGCATGCGTTAAATGAGAACAGTGTCGTTTGAGCTTTTGAAAAATGGTGCTACGCTGCATGACAAACTTCAATGTTTGCATAAAAGTAAAGACATCATATGAGACTATGCTAAGACAACGAGGATTTTTGAAGAATGTTGCTATCCACTTATTTGGTACGATAATTCACACAAGATTGTTTAAAATTTAACGTGTAGCCAACCTTTAATAATTATGCACCCGTACATTCGGACATTTTTTTTTATCTTGCCATGTAAAATAGGATTAAATATGTTTACAAATTTTTAAAATAGGAAAAATGTATTAACAACTGAGAGTGAGAGTTAATTAATATAAAATTATTTTTTATCATCTCGGTTCTTATTTACAAGATTAAGACTCAATTCATATTATTTTATATATTAATTATTTTTATATTAAAATATTTCTAATTAAACAAAAAAAATTATATTGACATACGTTTAGAAAAGATAAAAAATCATTAATAACAATGATATTTTAAAATATATATATATTTAAAATAAATTTATTACTATCAATTATATTAATCATTTTTTTAATATTGATAAATTAAATAATCAAGTCTTATAGTAAAATTTTTGAGTTTAAATTTTTAATATATAATTTTTATTATAAAAAAAGAAAATGTTTTTACTTTTAAGTTTAAAATGTAATTTTTTTGTTCATCATTTTACGAAATAAATTAGATTTAATCTCGTAAGTAACTTTATTATATATATTGAATTTGATGTGAGTAATGGACTGATAACACATATTAAGTCACATGTCAATTTTTTTTTTTTCATTTGAACTAAGTTGCATATTGAGAGAGACTAAAACTAGACTTTTAGATATTTAGATTGACTAAAAACAAGTCTTTATCTTAGATAAATAATTATCCGATAATTTTTTGCATAATGGACAATTATTAGTAGGAAAAAGTCACAGCTTGAAATTAAGAGTAATTAATTTAGTGTTATTAAATATATAAGTCGTCACTTAAACCATTTAAGTCTGAACTTTGGAATATAATATTTGAAAGGGAACAAAAATCATTTTATCATATTAATATATATTAATCTTTAGAAAAAAATAAAGAGAAAAGCCTTATGGTTATATTAATGTTTAATTTGAAGCATTAATCATTCATTTTAGAAGGAATTATCAAATCTCTTCTACTTGCTTAATGATATCCTTAAGCATAATAAAGAGAAAAGAACAATACGCCTAAATAGAAAAAAGAACACATAATTCACCAAGTGAAGCCTAGCAAGTCTAGCATTGAGTTTTACAGATCTAGCTCTTAATCTTTATTCTTGTAATTATTCTTTCCACCAAAGCATAGCAATTTACCTTCCTTAATTTTTTTTAAAAAAAAAGATAAGACAGTAGAATCTTGCCTCCAAAACCCAAAATATCTACAAGAAAAGTGAAGATATATTTTTTTTAATACTAAAAAATAGCTTAAGATTATTTTTGAATAAAAGAAAAAAAGAGAATAATATTAATTTAGAGTCTTAACTTAGGTGGAATAAAGATTTACAATCGATTAAGAATAGAATTATTTTTAGAATAACTTAATTTCTCATCTATTCTTAAAATTAATAGTGAATCAAGTTATCTTTGTTAGAAGTATTTAAAATAATTTTTATTTTACTAATAATTTTTTTTATATATTTACAGTACTCAATGCAAATGGTTTAGACTCTCGTTTATGCCATCATTTAGGTAACAAGGGAGTTTTGACATTTGTGTTTCTATTGTCAGTTTTGTAATTGGATTATGATAGTTTCTCTATGAAATATATTCCATAAGTCAACAGAAGTTAGGAGAAAACCTCCAATAAATGACCATTAATTTTAAAGGTAAATTAATTTTCAGCCTAATAATCAAATTGATATTTGCAACATTTAATATGACAAAACATGCTTGTGATCCTCTTAATATGTAAAATTTTAATTTTAATTTCTTTAAATATATAAAGTTTTAAGTTTAGATCCTTTCAAACATTTGTTATGGAACCATTAGACCCTATGAAATGAAAATAACATGTGACTATCAATATAAGTTGTGAATCTATTAGTCACATCAATATTTAGCAAAATAGATTTAGCCTTTATGGATTAAAATTTGTCATGTGTTTGAAAATGCAATGGAGATGTAAAAATCTGTGTCCACCTCAAGTAAAATATAACATCTTTCACCTACTTTTACTCTTGGGCGTGAAGTGATAACATTGATGCACATTTAAAAAATTGTTCCAAACACCCACTAGGTCTATTTCTCAAAATGGGAGGCAAACAATTATGTTTTAAATTTAAGAGATTAAATTATTATTTTTAACAATTTTTACTTTATCATTGAATTATACAAAAAAAAATTAAGAATATCTATGGAGTTATAAAATTTAATGTAAAAAACTATAATTTGATTTTTTTTATTTTTATATTATTCCTTATCACTCTCTCCTTTTATGATAAAAATAATGAGAAAGAAATTTAATTGTCTGTTTATTTTAAAAAAAATATTTCTTATTTTTAACTACAAAATTATCACATTATTTTTAAAAAACCATGTAAAAAAATCATTGATTTATAAATAATATTTAACTTAAAAAAAATAACATGATATTTTTATAATTAAAAATTAAAAAATTCAAACTAAATGCATCTTAAATGTGAGGATATCTTGTTTTCCTTTTTATCATATAGGAGATAGTGCAGGGACACTACACAGAAAAGATGAATAAGAAAAACATTTTTATTATATAAACATCAAGTGTACGTGACATTTAAATAAATGGGATTCCAAAAATGTTCCTATATAACTGTTTTCTTTTTTAAATTCTTGCTATATGTTTTGCATTCCTATGAATCTAAACAAAAAATAGAAAGGTTTCTTTAAATTATTAATAATATTAATTTTTAACAGTAGTTAAGCATAATTAAAATATATATTTAAATTAACCTTAGCTACCATTTTATATTGAAAAATGTGGACGGTGTGATCGAGAATTTCATATTCTCTAGCTATTTCCACTAGGAAAGATATAAACATTGGTACTAACTAAAGTTTGAAAATTGAAAACAGGTATGTATCTAAAAAAGACACTCTAGTGCTGAAAGACACAAAACAGAATGTGAATATGATTATAAAAGCGTATAACTCACAATTAACACGTTACAGTCAACTATTAGTAACAATCGTATCAGTTCGAAGAAGTCGTTGGTATTGCACCCTAAATTTGACACAAGGCCAATTCGTGTTTACAAATTCCATAAAATCGGGTAATGTGAAACACGTAGTACCTTTAATTTAGTCCTCAAATTCTCTTAAACTCGTCCTCATGCATAAATTGAGAAATGGAACAAGAGAAATCTTTTTAATTGTCAAGTCAATATGTCTATCTCATGTACTAGAACCAAATTATTATGATATTCAATACTTAACACTTAGTCCAAATATTTCACGTAATATCTAAAAATCCTCAAAGTGTACAGAAACAAGTGCACCCACAGAAAAAAAAAAAAATAGAATAATTGCGAGATATTGATGAATGTAATATGCAAACTTTTTTATAAAAAGATAACGTGTCAAAGAAGATGTACATGATGAGTTGTTGACAACATAGTATAGATACAATGTAATAATACGTACAAATACAAAGTCTTCCTCAAAAGATGGATTTACTTTCAACCTACAATCTGAACTGAATGTCTGAAATTGTTCTCCCACTCTTTTCAAAGTCCCTTTCTTGAATCATGAAACCTCCTCAGTATAAGATCATGAATTTAAGAAAGTTTTCCCAAGACTTCTTAACATTCATCTACCAGGTCAAATTAAACTGCCAAAATCCTAACGGTTTTAAATAAATTGCAGGGTGACACAATGGAGTCCACAACCTTTAATTCTTTCTCTCTCTTTCCTTCCAAATACGAGTCAATAAGATAAATTTAATCACTAAAATTACAATAATCAATTAAACTAATCTCTAAAATTAATAACATATTTTCTGAAATTATAAATTATTGATTGATTTAATTTCTAAAATTATAATGAGCAATTAAATTGGTCTCTAAAATAAATAAAATGACAAAATGGTACCTAAAATTATATATTATATATTAATTTAATTTATAAAATTATAACAACTAATTAAATTGATCTCTTGAATTAAAAAAAAGATTAATTATACTTTTTGCATCCAAACTTTAAAATTGTTGCAAATTTGTTCTTAACATTTTTTTCCCACATCTATAATTCCATGAATTTTATGCTAATGTTAATTTATCATTCATCGTTGTTAATTGACATGCTTTATTATTGATGTAGACATATGACATTGACATTTTAAACCTATTGCAACCAAAAATAAGGCAAGATGGCACAAAAAATATAAAAACAGAGGAATCTTTATATAGTTTATTAGAGAAAAATCCTATTTGGTAATGTTTTTTATTCAAATTATTTCAAACTCAGAATGTTATAGCTTTTTCTTTAACAAAGTAATTTCAATACCAAGTTTTGTAGGCACAAGCTCAATAAAACTGAAACTAGATCCCTATAATTTAAATATGAACAATACGAGATGCAAGTTTATTTAGATAGTAAATAATATTTTTAGATAACTTGCATAATTTTTTTAAGTAAATATTAACTTATCAAACAAAAACTATAATAAACAATTACTTTTCAACGAGAGATGCTAGTGGATTGTTTGGTTCAAGATAGCAATATAGTGATTTTTAGAGGCACTGAAAAACCAGGTTTAATGTATATTAGGAAGTGAGTTTTGCTCATGATAGGCTTTAATTTTTTATTTTTTTTTTGTATATCTTGTTGGCAAAACTTATGTTTCTATGTTAAATGTGTAATAAGACAACTTGAATATTTGGGCATATCTAGAAGGCACGATCATATTACATTTTAAAGGTTCAAGTTCTATCTTTTAAGCATATTTGTGTTCTATGCTATTCTAATTTTGTTAATATTTGAAGGACCTTAATGAATAACATGCTCATGTTACTTCTAGTACATTCTTTGTAAAGAAGCACAATTATGCTAAACCTTGCATAATCAGGCTGGATTTGAAATTTGAATCGATCATTCTTTTTAGCATGATTGTGTTGGACTCTGCACCCTTAACTTATGAATTTTGTAATAAAAAAAGAAAAGGGAAGTGTGAGTTATTTTATCTTTTACTCTATTTTAATATTAGATTTTCTTGATTGAGTCAATAAAAATGAAAGAAGACTATGAAACTAAGAAGAATGTGAAAAGCATCACGAGGATTATACTTGGAAAAGTTCCTTCCTTCCTTTTACTATTTGCATATGATGGTAATTTTATGTTTTTGTGTGTCTATAACTAGCTAAAATTTATAAGGTATGATTGTGATGTAAATTATCCTATGAACATCAATATTTCATTTTAATTGAATTCCTTTATTATTTAGTTAATTGAATTGTTTTATTTAATTATCTTTCAAAATTGACCGTTATGAATATTTTAGTTAATTATTCGCCAAAAATGGTATCACGTTTAATTAATCAAAATGTGTGGCAGTTGAATTTGTATGATGTTATATGATCATTTGTGTTGTATGAATTTTCAATTGGACTAATGAATATCAATCATTATTAAGCATAAGACAAATTAAAATCCTCAAATCTTTTATTTTTGCAAAACAAATGATAAGTTTTGAAATCAATGTCTTAATGTTATCAAACAAAAGCTACATAGTATTAATGTTTGATTATCAAGCAATAGTTCATGAAAGTTTAGTTTATACATTTATAATCTCTTAAATGTTTTGATACTTTAATCTTTTGTGCAAAAAATGTGTATTTATTTTTTATAAGATTTATCGAAGAGCATTAAAGAGAAAGAAATTAACTAATAAAGCTAAATATTCCTAAAAAATGTGTGCCAAAGCACGTTGTAGAGTTGTTGAACGCACAAACTAAAGTTTATTTGACTATTGATACAAAATATGAAGTACAAAAATAGAAAGATAAGCAAATCACCTTATCAAATTAGTTTGATAAGTTGGTGACATGTATTAAATGTTACATTAAATATCCCAAATGACACCTTTACCAGTAAACAAAGACAAAGGTCATTACAATCACATTGATTATTTTATCTTGAAATTTATAAATAGATGAAGACTCGAAGAAGTTAAAGACAAGAGAAATCAATGGACAAACAAGTTTTCTTTTTATAATAACTTCTTTGTAAAATTCTTTGAGTTAGAACTTAAGCTCTTGAAACATTTATATATCCTAAAAGTATAGACTTTGAGCTAAAACCTTTTATCCATCTATAAGACATTTAAAGTCTTTGTTTTCATAAATCTTTAAATCAACCTGTGAGGTATGTAGAAGCTTGAAGAACTTTGAGTGGAAAAAATACTTTGATGATTAGCTTGGAAAGACTATTGTAAAAATTATTTGGTTGATCTAGAAGTGGCTTAGGAAAGAATACTTGTAATTTTATCAGTGATAGTGGAACTTGGTTGATTAGTCAAAAACTGAATGTAGTCTTAGCGATAGAGATAAATTAGTATAAAAACCTTGTGTGTTTATTTCTTTACTTATTTGTTTTATCTAACCTTAAATTATGTTTTGTTCTAAAGTTTTTCAAAAAGATCTTCATAAAACTAAAGTTTTTAAAACCATCATTTGTCCTTTTATCCACTGCTCTTGAAAATTTTGTTTTTATATGATGATAGAATTACTCTTTTATTAAGATTTGTGAAGATTTTTAAGAAATACAATTAAACCTCTTGTATTTTCCTATTTTCTACAATCACCCTCTTTGTAATTTATCCTCACCTTAAATTAAATTCTACTTGAACAAATAAGGATTAACTTAGGGGAAGATTGTTAATAAGCCATGACCAAAATCTATTTACAAGTTTTAAAGAAATAATTGGCTATTGAAATATGATTAAGGTTCAATTAGAATAGGAATCGGGAGAAACTAAATGATAATTGAAATCATAATCCTAAGTCTTTGTACATGTTTATCTCTCATTTTTTTATTGCTTGTTCTTTAAAATTTGTTTTTATGCAAAGTAATTGATAAACCCTTACAACTATTCATTAGCTTAGACTACTTATAGAATTTGTTTGTGTTTAGAATCTTTAGTCATTATGCTACAATATTTGGACTTGATGTCATTAGTGTTATCATGTCAGGTACGTTTTCCCTTAAACACACATTTTATACACATTAAGCACACTCAATAAATAAGTGTTACTTGCTTAGTCACGTTAGGTCACACTCAAGACAATTTATTGCTTAGTGAATATATTTTCTAATGTAAATGTTGTAAAACATTATATGAATTGACTAATTGTGGATCATACGATTGAGAAAATGCACGTGCCTTTTAGGTTTGACGTTTAAGGATTTGTAGATCATCTTATTAAGGATGGATGAGCATCTTTTGATACTTTGGCATAATATAATGATTTTTAAATAGCATAATCAACAAATAGACACTACCATCTTGGTCACATTAAGTCATGCATAAGATAGTTTATTACTTAGTGAATATGTTTTCTTGTGTGAACATTTGTTCAATTAAGTATAGGTGATCCTCTAATCCTTGGGTCTAATACAGTAGTTTCTAGATGATAAACTTAATAAATAGACATTATCCCTCTTGGGTATGTCAAGGCACGCAATAGAGAACTATTGCACAGTTATTGTGTTATCTGATGTTAACATAGTGACTATCATATTGACTTACCAAATATAGATTATTCGATTGAACAAGTACTCACACCTTTTAGGCTTGATGCTTAAAAAGTTATGGACCATCAAATTGAGGGCAAATAGATATTTGATCTTGAGCCCAATATAGTGGTTTTTAGAGAGTACACTCAATAAATAATTTGACTTTCCTTGGTTACGTTAGGTTCTAAAAAATAATTAATTTTAACCATTAGATTCTAAAAGAAAAAAATAAATGATGAGAATGAAAAATAACTCTTTTATAATTATTTTTAAAGTAACTTGATTCCTCTTTATAAAATATATATATAATATACTCTAGTTTATCTTAGGAGTATGTTTTTTGTGTCCAAATTAAGCTTTATTTATTTTCTAATTATTTTACTTCTCATTTATTTAATAAATTGTATTAAATACTATGACATTTTATCAAGAGTCAATTTTTTTTGTTGTAGTGGAAAAAATAAAACAAAAAGGAGTGGATTTTTAATTCCAAATTTATAAAATATTTTAATTTCTATTTTTAGTATTAAATATTGGTGGAAGTTGCTAAGTTTTAATGGTTTTATTATTAAGTATTTAATTTTTTTCATTCATTTATTAATTATTATGAATTCATTTACTATATTTATGAATTTATTTTTTTAAATAATAATACTAGATGCAAAAAATTAAAATAAAAATAATATTTTGTTGGCTTAATTTTACATTTTACCTCCTATCTTTCACAATTTTGTCAATTTTTCACTCAACTTTTGTGTTTGTACATTTTGTTTAACTTACCTAATTTTGTATATTTTGTCTTGATGTTATATAGTTGATAGTCCGTGTCCATTAGTTGATAGTTGATAATGTGTGCCCTTAAGTATTATCTAAATTATTTTTCATCGTTTTATAAAAATGTTATTTAAACTACTTTAAAGACAAAAAATTGATACATTTCAAAATTAAAAAAATGAAAAATTAACAAAAAAATTTAGAAAGAGTAAAACTAAACTTTGAAAATTTTATATAGACCAAAATATATTTTATTTAAAAAAGAACTTGTACCAACATTATGTTTGTCTAAATGAAACTTCGTTTGTAACTCTTAAGAAATATTTTGAATTTGAGTCTTGTAGATATAAAAAAAATGTAGTAGAAAAAGGAGACCTTATTAAAAGTGATTAATCATGGTCTTTAGCATAAATGAGTTATTGATAAAATCAATAGATCATCCGCATCTAAACATAATTATAAGAAAAGTATAGTTCAAATAATTTATAAAATGACTATAACATAATTTTATACAAAATCATTCTTATAAATATGGATACTAAAATATTTATGTACATTTGTTAGTCACTGTGTTATAAGTAGGCTTAATTATATATTTAGTCTCTTAAATTAAAAGATTTATTATTTTATTTTTCTAAATAACAATTCATATTCTTTAATTTTTTAAATTTAAAAAATATTCTTTTTAATCTCTTCATTAAAATTTAAAAAATTGAAAAATATAAATTTTTATTTGAAAAAAGGGACTAAAAGAAAATGTTTTTTAAATTGATGGACTAAAAAATGTAAATTTAGAAATTAAAAAAATAGATCCTATTTTGAAGGACTAAAAATATAATTAAGTTTTATAAATAGTACTTAAGTTTTATAAAATAAAATATTAATCTTAATCACTAAAATTATAAGTTTGCAAAAGTATTCCCGAACAATGTACATTGAAAGATCTGAAATCATGTATAATACTATACTATTGATTTCTCCATTGATAAATTTGTTATAAATAATTAACTTAGTTACATTCTTATATATGTTGCATTTAATCATTTTTATTTCCTTATAAATTTTAATCTCATGCAATGTAACTATTCAAATTAAAGAAACTTAAATATATAAATTAATCTGTTATAAATTAACATTGTCCAAAAGTCCACGAATGATTCGTATCTGTTACTTATTTCTTATTCTTTACATAGCATACATTAGAAATATAACAGCCTAACAGGAGTATCTTTTTTAAGTCGTAATATATTAAAAATGTGAGGGAAAATATATGTATGATCATATTCATCATTGTTCAATCAAGTCGTGCACAAATAAATTGATTCAGGGTTATTCTATTTTAAACAGGAACCGAATTTCAAGTTTGAATCTCAGAAAATAAAACTTTTTTTTAACAATTTAAAAGAAAAGTTTTACCGACCATACTAATTTTATTTGATTCGATCTAAATTATTCACGTGTTAATGTGATATCTAGATATTGGTGATAGAAGAGAAAAAGAATCATCATTACTCCTCCTAAGATTCAATTAATTTGTTCTGATATCTTTGAGGCATATCTTACACTAGCTCACAAGCTATAAGATCCATCTCAACCACACAGCCAATCATGCGCAGTTGACTTTTGCAAGAAAAGATTATATAGGACATGATAGAATAGCAATTGAAAAGGATAGAAGCGTCACAACTTCTTATTACTTACTTTCATTCAGTATTTAATGAACACTATACTATTTATTAGATAATTATATAAATTATATATTATTTTATAAAAAGTAATGATGATGGAAACAAGTGGTGATGCCGTCGATAGCTTTTATAAAGGGTAATTTTTTATGTACGTGTTAGGCTATTTGAAGTGGTGTTCATTATAAAATAATAATAATAAAAATAATGATGATGTGGTGATGATAATAATAATAATAATTATAATAATAATAGAAATAAAAAAAAAATTATTATAAAGATGTAGATAATAATAATAATAATAAATATTAATATATAATAATAATAAAGATGAGGTAACAATAATATTGATGATAAAAATATTAAAATTAATAATAATAAAAGTTATAATTATTAAGATAATAATGATAGGTGGAAGATGAGACTAATGACAATGATAATAGACAATGATTAGTGATTATAGAAAGAATGATTTATGATGGTTAATAAGTGAAAAATAATAATAACATTAATAACAGAATAAACATCATAGTAATAGTAATTATAATTATAATAAAAATAAGAGAAATTATAATATAATGTAAAAGTGAAGTTAAAGAAAAAAGAAATTTATATATTTTATCCCTAATCTCACTAATCTAATTATATTAATTAAAATAAAATTTTAATTGATGAAGTGGTTAATAAGATAAATTTATTTTATTTTATTGGTAAATCAAACTATGAATTTAAATAGGTATTTTTTCTTTATTCTGACAACTGTATTATTTTCACAACTAATGATTTGATTGGCTTTTTTTTAACCATTTATTTTCAAAATGTCACTCTTTAACAGCTTAATTTCTTTTTAAACACTTTTGTAGAGAAGTGAAAAAAATAATATTTTAATTTTAATATATATAATACTTTCCTATTCATCAATAATATGAAATAAAATTATAAAACAAATTTTAACTCTGAAAACATTTAAAAATATAGCGTTACATGATATTAATTAATGGTGGTGAAGTGTATTGACTTTGCATAAAATAATAATAATAATAATAATAGTTGTATCAACTTAAGAGTCAAAAGTAAGGTGGGTTGATTTGCTTTTAAAATAAGATAGAAACGTCAATTCCCCAGCCCTGTTTTAAAGCTGCCTAAATAATAAAGAGTACGAGTAATGTAGGACTCGTTATGTAAGATGTGGAGTTATTAAAAAATTATCCTTTACAGACAAATAAAAACTAGATTTAATTGTAAATTTTATTATTTAACTTCTATCATTGAAGTTTTATTTTCAGAAATTTTATCATTTAAATTTTTAATCTTTATAAATTTTATCTATATTAGTGTATTATTAAAATAAAGTTTTAAATTTTGTGAAACGTCATTAATTTATTTTTAATATAATAATAAAATATATAAAAATTAAAAATATGATGATAAATTATATAAAAATTAAAAATTTAAGTAATCAAATTTATAAAAATAAAACTTAAATTATAAAATTTATAAAATAATGATAATTAGATAATAAAATGTATAATTAAACCTAAAAATTATTAAATGTTAGGATTGATTTTGTTGGCATAATTTTATCTAATAAAAATTAAACAGATGGTAACTTGGTATAGATATTGCGACTTTACACTAACACCGATATGTTATATTAACGAACAATTCCTAGGATATAAAAAATTAAATATATTTTCAATATATCAAATATTAGTATAATACATTGTACTCTAAATGCATATCCTTGCTGTATATACTAAAATTGTTAATAAATAAAGATTATGCCAACAAAGGCAAAGGCAATTCTAATGCTTGACTTTTTTTTTTGTTATTAGTAAACACTTCTTCTATTTTATTATAATTTTTCTTTTAATTTTTTTATATAAATTAAAAAATTATTTAATAGATAAAAAAGAGTAATAATTTTATTAAATTAAACTTAATCTTATTTATTTTTATTAAATACAATGTAAAAAATAATAGTATTAAAAAATATATTAAGAATATAAATAAAA
>JAMLFT010009359.1:0-12796 GCA_026544285.1 Pachyrhizus erosus | reverse complement strand
ATTCTTCGAATCCAATTGATGTTTTTTTAGTCCCTTTATTAAAACTTGAGACATAAATAAAATGTCAGAATTTGTATTATGTTAGTTTCTTAAATTCTAACAAAATTATTAGAATTTTTTTTGAATTTGAGGACTATAAAATATAATTTTTTATTTGAAAGATTAAATATAATATATTTCTTATTTTAAAAGATTAAAAATATAATTGAAATTTTTAAAATTGAAAGACTCTTTTCATCTTTTTTAAATTACAGGAAATAAAACTAATTTTAACTGAAAGTAAAAGGCCAAAAACATTTTTGTTTTTTACCATATCTAGTTTGACCCATTAATAAGGGATACAAGAACTAGAGATGAGTTCTCATCTGGGTGTACATAATAACGACTAGAAGAGTCTTTATTTAAAAGTAATGGGCAAAAGCAATCATAAAAGAAGGCGACAGAGGAATAGGAGTTAAGAAACCAAAGATTGCTACTTATAATATTATGAACAGAGTAAAATTGAACTTCTATTTCGTAATGAACACACATCATTTATATGCACGAATGCTGAACAAATTCAGCCTGACCAGATAATACAACTGAAACTAATTAAACAACCACTATTCAATTATTAACAAATTAAATCAACTGTCAGAGTTCTTTTCTAACAAATATCTCAAAAGAAATGGTAGTATTAATTATTTAAAAAATTAAAAAAAGACATTGTATAGGCCAATATTTAAAAACACACACAAAAAAAAAAAAAAAAAAAAAAAACTACTGCAATTTGGTCGGGCAAGTTTTTTTTTATTTTTCGGTTTTCATCAATCTGGACATGTCGGATATGTTTTATTGTCGATTCTTTATTAACCTAACTTTACGATCAGTTGAATGGATGAAATTCCAGAACAGCTTCCTTTTCAAATCAGATCTATGTTTTTTTTTTTTTTTCAATTAATTCCTTACACAATCTAGTCAGCTAGCTAGGTCACCAATAAGAGCCACCACATGATGCATAAACAATGCATTAAAGGGACCAAAAAGCAGTGCACGACATGAAAATTTATGTGCATTGAATTGAAAATATTCCAAATGTGGAAGCTAAAACTGAGTAGCAAGTAGGAAGATTGGCGTGTGAACGTTATTCTGAGGTGTGTGCTTTGAAAGAGAAGGAGAGAGACAGCGAAAAAGATTGTTGTATTAAACTGAACATAAATATAACAATGATGGTCCTCTTCTTCGTCTCACTTGTACTTTCAAGTATATAAAGAGAAAGTGGTTTAACAGTCTAGTAGAAACTCACATCGGGATCGCCAATCTTCATCACTTTGTCTTTCCTTAAGATAACAAAGCAAATTAAAGAGAGCGAATTTTGGTGTGGACCACAAGAAGTTGTAGCCATATATTGTTAATAACGACCCCAGTGTTTATCTTCCATCTCAACTTTTTCTTCCTCTTTTTCTTGCTGTGTCTTGGAGAGACCCGCTTGACCATATGGTTATTTACAACTAGCTACCACCCTAAAAGAGCCTTGTATGCAAGCAAGAGTTCCCCTCTTTGCTTTAGCTCTTTCTTTTGTGTATCAATTTATTTTTCTTTCCCCAATTTTCAACATGGATTGTATACAAAAATAAAGTCATTAGTATGATTTTTGGTTCTGGAAGTTTTGTTTCTGTACCCTAATCAATCTAAATACAAGGTTATATACACATAGAGCAACCTCTAACATATGCATTACATTCATCATAAGGGCTGTGCATATATGTAATATCTATATACCAATATGATTGTGTTTAATACATAAGGTTTAATTTCTCATGATAAAATGAATTAAGGTTCAAATTTTTGGGGAGAAAGATATTCACATTATTTAGTATCCAACTGTCGAATAGAATGGCCTTCAAAGAAGAATATATGTGAAAAATAAAAACTATATAGATAAAATTTTATGAGTAACGGTAAAGAGAATAATAATTATGATTGCTAGCGGATATATATAGGTATTATTATGTTTTTCTAGGATTAGCTTGACATTGGGTGAGATTTTAAGTAAATTTTAAAAAACATTCTTTTTTATTTTAAATGAGAAAATTATATGTTGAATCCTTTTGTCCACATATGTAGTCTTTGTGCAATTGTGTTTTATAAAAACTAAAGTAAATATTTTTTTTATTAGTTGTTCTAAAACTTGAACTTTAATAGCTTTACTTTTATACCATCAATTCTGATACTTTCTTTTATTATATATTGATGTGCATATTAATATTTTTTTTTTTTTTGCTTTATACATACTACTTTATATTTTAAATTCTATTAATTATTATAAAAATATTTATAAAAGTATAAAAAGTGTGGAAAGGAGCAACATATTTTATTTCGATAGTCACTTGTGGGAGGTTGAAAGGGTGTGCGGTGAGGTGGTTTGTTAAAAGATAAAAAATAATATCATAAATTGTGTAAATCAAATGACGGCATCATCTATATTATTGTTATACATAATAATCTGTCCCATGTTTGGAAAAAATGGTTCATAAAAATATTTGAAAGTTTTCATAAGCAATTCAAAAACTACGACTATTTTTTTAGACTAAAATTGATAAAGGAAACCGTTGTTTACGCAATTGAGTGGTCTATCTAATTGTGGAATTTATGTATACCATAATTAGTAATACCCCTTGTTGTGCAAACTCTCTAAAAGAGAGAAAATAATAGTACTAATTTTTTTAGTAAATTTGCTACAAAATTATTCCTCTCATAATTGTGCTTCACCACCTCACCCGAAGTACGGAATCTCTAATCGACGAAGATGGTGCAACAATATATCCCTACATACCCTTGAATCACATGTAGTTCACAATTTTTAAAACTTATATCGCAAACTTTTTGGATAAAATCATAAAGTAGTGCACTTTAAATTATACATGCAGATCCCTAGTTAATTATCTACATTTCTTGAATAAGTTACATGCACCATTTCCTAATTAGTAATAAACAAATAACAATTATAGTAGTTTGTGATATGGTCATGTTTAGACGACTCTAACTAATAAGGTGATTATTTTCAATTAAAGTAGGTATCCCACCATTCCTCCATTTCGATGACAAGCTCATTCTTATGCATGCCCATCACGTAATGAGCTTTAAATATAAATTGTATTCTTCATGTGAGTTGGTCATTATGTCTACTAACAACGAAACCAACCAACAGGATCATTCTCATGGTCGCACGCTGCTAACTATACAGATTTTCTATGCTTCATTGTTCATTTTACATAAGATACATAATATTGAATATTGTGATTTTGGCTTGGGTATGAAATCATGTTCTTTTATTCTTGGTAGGGATGTGAAATTTAAGTCTAAATTAACGTATATGTGCATGATTATATCTTAATATCTGGAGGGAGGCAATTAAATTGAGTAGTGGGGACGACCACACCTAATGTTTAAAAACAATATGGATTTTACTATTATTACGAAATGAATGAGTACGAACAAGTGCTAATTCGTGACACAGAAGTCAAACTAAATAGAAGTGATGTAAAAACAAAGTCAAGGAAATTTTGTTTGTTCAACTTGTGTGTTGACTTAAAAAAAAAAATGAATTTAATTTCTGTTAAGAGTTCTATGTCATGAGTAGGTTATATATAGGTACAATAAGTCATCATTTAAAAGTATGGCATGATTCAATATTTTATATTTATATCATAACTTCCTTACTTGTGGTCCTTTAAAAAAAATATCATTTATGCATTAATTTTTATTAGTAAAAATTAAATTCGTGTGAAATAGAATTTATAATAATTCAATTATACTACCTAATCAACTAAGTTAAACACTTTTAAGAAAAATGTATTTAGTTAAAAAGTTGATTTAATATATAAAATGTATAAATATGAAATTGACAGTTTCCTTTTTTTATATAAAAGCTGTTAATTTTAACTTTATTCTTAGAAAACTAAAAATTTTGCCAATTAATGAGAGAACATTCCCTCGTTAATTCTCGCTAATCTTTCGCAAAAAAAAAAAAATATAATTCTCTTTAATTCTTTCGCTAATCAGTGAGGGAAGCCTTCGCTAAATTTAAAATTTTTTTCTACAATAATTATATTTTGGTTAGCGAAGGATTTGCAAGAAAACAAATCTCTCACAAAATAGTAAACTACTATTACGAGAGAATATTTCGTCTACATTATTTCTCCACTAATTAGCGAAGATTCAATGAAAACATTTTATCTCTCGCTAATTAGCAAAGGTTCAATGAGAAAATTTATTCCTGATAATTTATTTCACTGATTAACGAATTTCTTGTAGTGAAAGTTAATTTTAACAAAAACCATTAAATACTTATTCCATGTAATTAAAAACTTACATGCAAATTAGGAATTCAAATTCTAAAATTAACTACTAGCCAAAATGCTTTTGAAAACACATAACAAAATATAAAAAAAATTATGAAATGTAAAATCTATATATTAATATATTAATGTATACGGGTTGAGTTAGAAAATGATGTTAAATACTTTAATTATGTAACCATAATATTTTGATTTATTAAAAACTTAAAAAATTATATAAAATTAGGGGATAAAATAAAAGTATTAAATTTATTTTTATAGGATTATAAGTATAGAAAGTTATTAGATTCAATGCATTTGTTTAAAGAATACCTTGCACATTCATGAGTCACTTATTTTGTAAAGGTGACTAAATATAATTTTATTTTATTCTATAAAACTTCTCAAATCATAGACTACAAGAGTACAAATTCTAGTTGTGGGTTATGTTGGTACTTATTTATCTTTTAAAAAAACTTTTTAAGCATAATTTTGATAATAATAAAAATTTATATTTTAGTGTAGTTTTATGTGTGTATAAAGAAAATAAAAAATAACTAAAATATAAAAATAATTATATATAAAAATTATATTAACACTCTTTATTTTTTTTCAAATTACACATAATATTTTTTATTTAATTTAATGCTTACAATAATATATTTTTTTTATAGAAATATCAATATAATATTTTTTAAATAATTAAAGAATTGGTATAATTTATAAGAAATATTAAAATTATATTTTAAACATTAAAAAATTAATGTAAAAATAAAAAAAAATATTAAATATATTTTGTGTAAAATATAAAAAATATTTATATAAGTTGTTCTAATTTAATTTTATAACAGTACCACTAATTTTTATAGCTAAATATTAATTATCTCCAATCTAACACTTCATGGTTTATAATCAACAAATAGATTCTTGAAAATGTTTGTGAAAGTGTAATTTGAACCAACAAGCCTGTACACCCAGAGAGAAAGCAGGAAAACCTTTTCTTAACTCCTATAACAAGGTTAATGCCATATAGATTAATTGCCTATGTCCTTTCAACAACCCCAAATAATAAAAAATGAGCTATTTGCTACTCCAAGTAAGAAGTACTAAACGACCATAACAGTAAAATTGCCTACTTAATAGGGAACTTAACAAATTTAACTTTAAAGTAGCTGTTAGTCTGAATTGAATCTTTTGCCTCGGATCTGAAACTTATGTCTCTAATACTACTTCTCTTGTGTTTCTGTTGTTTAAAATACTTTTGAGAATTGTTTTTCCCCAATGACCAGACAAACATTAATTAATGAACCAGTTCCTTAGATCCATGTAGCTAACTAAAAGCAAAGAGTTTTCACTTGGAAGATCCAAGCATGCATGCACAGTATTATTTTATTCCCTTTTTATTTTCCAATCTTTCCATTTCCTTCTGTTTTCAATCTGCTTTTCATGTTACAAAAGAAGAAAGAGGGAAGAAAAAGCATAAAAGGGGGCAAGATAGAAGTACAAGGCACAAAGATAAAGCCTCGAGCAAAGAACAAAGATCAGAAATGGCCATGCACATGCATTATTATTTCATGAATGATTGCTTCTGATTACTATTATATCAAGATGATGAATAATTGACACTGTTGCAGACTTATTACTGACTAAACTCCCATTTCATTCTATCTCACTTATTTTAATCCAAAACTTCAGTAAAACTCTTTTAATCCTTAGCATTGATAAAAGAAAATAATCAAAACAAAATGTAGTTCAAAACATAAAACAATCAATACACGAATAGACTTTCATTAACAGTTGTTAAATATATTTTCAAATTATTACATCAATATTATATTTAACTTTTGGATTAATTTCTGTAAAAAAAAAAAACTTCTGGGTAAATTTAGAATATTTTTTGATAAAAAATAGAAAATTAATCTGTCTCGAAATATTAAAATTTATTTAAAAAATTGATTTTTCTTATGAATATTTTTTTCATACGTATAAAATTAAGACTGAACCTTTAATTATGTGTTTAAAAAATAAGGTTACTTGCTAATAATACAACAGCATATTGATATATTAAAACTAGCTAGGAAGAACCAATAAAGAATGATGAATAAATTACGGTCCAGCTTGTACAAAGTCACTCATACAATGTCAGATACTAATTAATAATTAATTTATTAATTCCCATAGTAGTGGGGAAGGGGTTAAAAAAGTGGGGAAGGGGGGTAATAATAAGAACAAAGTTGCTGAAAATGTTTCGTAGTATCTGTTTGTAGTTGGTCTGAAAAGGCAAAAGGCAGCCCTTTGGGTGAAACCCCAAAAACAGCAACACATAGCAGTGGTCCATCTATCGTTACCCACACACACTGACAATATCAATCCGTCAAGGGTGTGTTACCAGTGCAGTGCTAGTCCATGCTCAGTAAGTATCACTGACCCCTCAAACAAAATAAAAACAACTTATACTCTCTCTCTCTCTTTCTACTTTTTTTTTTTTTTTTTTTAATTTTTAAAAATATTTCACCTCAAAGTGTTAAAAACTAATTCATCATTAATTCATTAAATGTATATTTAAATCAATGTTGATATAATTGATTTTGAATAAAATTAATTTTAATTAAAAATGATATTAAAATAATATGATTTATGTTTGAATGTTTTCATTATAAAATTAATTCAAAAGTAAAATTTATTATAACATTTTTTATTTAATGCAGAAGTTACTTCAAATTATTTTAATTCATAATTAATTTTGGATTGATAATTAATTTTGTATTTTTTAACATGAAACTAAACATATTAAAATTTGTTAAAAATCAATTTTAAATTCAATAAATTTTTAAATGTAAAACTAAACTCACACTAAAAATTGTTAACAAAAGTGATTTAGCACTTGAATCTCTTATTCAAAATCTGAGATCCCAAAATTGATTAACCTGGTGGGAGGAAATTAGATAGATATCTAATAAAAATTTCAAATACCTTCTTATTATACAAAAAAAATTAATTGATCAAAATATAAAATTCATGTTTAAAATCATGTAACCACCTTTAATACAATAACCATGTCAAATTCCTTAAAACAACACAAGCTATAATAAAAACACATCCACATAATATGGATTATTGTAATGCAATACCAAAGCAAACAGGTCATAAGATTTATTTAAAAAATTTATCTTTTCTAACATAATGATATCCTTTCCTAATATAAATATAAAAATCAAACTCTTAATTGTATGCTTAAAAAATAACATTACTTATCAAGTATATGAGAATATAATATTCATTCGCTTTCTAATATATCTGTCTTTCTTTCTTTCTTTCTCTGCGCAATATCTATGGCAATGCAAATGCAAAGTTTTGAACAGTAGAATCTGTGACTGCCCTTGTCTGCATGTCTGTCTCTCATCTGCAGTCACTGAATACTCTTGACTACCTCTTCGTGACTCTCTCCTTCTCTCTCTCTCTCTCATATTATCACAGGAAAAAGTAGCATGAAAAAGAAAACGTCCTTTAATTAGATAAGACTGCCACTTCTGGCATTAAATGCAAGAACCTTAGCTTTCATATCACTGTTTGTCTCCATCTTCTCGCACCCTTCTCTCTCTCAGAGACAACAGACAAAGGTTCAGTGTCTAATTCATTCACCCAAATCTTAGTTACAACGAAAATCTAACAAAGTAAATGACCGCCCAATGCATTGTCTCACGTAAATTTTTAACATGTTTTATATCTATTTTTTTTGTAATAAACATCAAACTTTGGGAGACATTTAATAGTAAGAAAGGTGATACTAAAATATTCTCTAACACGGTTTTTAAACTTATTCTTCACTAAATTGATTGAAAATGATAAATTTAATAGATTTTACATCTTATTTAGTAAACTCTTGATAAATTTTAGTAAAAGTGTGTAATAAAAAAATATGTTAGAGTTATTAACACCCCTCCAGCATTAATAGACACAAGACTTAAGCATTAAGCATATTTTATAGTGTAAGTAATCAAATAACATATTTTATGTCTCTTTTTGTATCTTTCAAATAAAACTTCAATAGTAACTAAAAAGGGGTGTTACTTTTTTATTTTTATAGACTTTTAATTAGAAAAAAGAAGAGAGACAGAAAATGAGAAGAGGTCATTTCAATCCATACGAGGGAATATATCCATTTTACACCACTTGATATTAATTAAAACCAAAAACCACTTCATTACTGTTATAACCTTCATCATCATCTTCTAGTTCTAATTCCTCATCATCTTCATCACCGAACAAGTCATCTTCCCCCATCTGCTCACAACTCTCCACAGTGTGTGGAGCGTGGCCATCACCAAAGGCACGAACATGGTCTTTGAGGGACCTCTTGTGCTTGAAATCAGAGCCACAGATGCAGAACCAAAGCTTGCCACAGTTCTTCTCATGTGTTCTCCAATCCCCTCTCACAGCAAAGGGCTTGCCACACTTTCTGCACCCGAATGGCTTTGCTCCATGTTTTCTCTTGTAGTGTGTTTGAAGGGTCCTGAAATCCTTCAGTGGCCTTGACCTTGGATGGTCTATGTTGTTCTTACAACCCTCAGCACAACAATAGCAAGGAAGCCTCAGCATTGAAGAAGCTGGTTTTGCCCCTCTCAATGATTCAGGTCCTTTCCTGTATTGTGAACCGTGTCCCCACATGTGCATCTGCTATGTTACAATACATTAGGGAAATTTATATGATGTATTGTTAATTAATACACCACTCATCCATGAAAGAATTCAAATAATAGTGTGCAAAAACGATGGCAATATATTTTTGCTCTCAGAAATGTTTTTTATTGTTTATTTGATAAGAGGGATAATAAACATACACCCAAAATGGGGTGGACTGAGGTGAAAAGATAAGAGAGATAGGAGGAGAAAAAGATAGATATTTGATCAATGAATGTTTCACATCCTTTTGGAGTATAAAAGGGTTAATTAAATTGCAAAGTCATGATTACATGTGATGAAAAGGGAAGAACTGGATAAAGCCAGATAGATGTGTGAAGCGATTGTGAAAGAAATCAGAACTATTACACTTAAAGAAAGAAAGAAAAACAGAAGCATCATTAATAATGTCAAATTCAAACTCTAACTAGAGAGTGTAACGGTTACTTGTTTCTTGTATTATCTAAATCTTTGATAGAAAACAAGTGGTGTATTTATTACTTTCTTTCTTGCTTTCAAATCCTCTTTACCTAGGCCTTAGTAATGGTCATGAAATTTTGATGGAAAAGCTATATACAATATATATATTCTTCACTGTTTTTGTAATTTTTTTTTAAAAAAAATTTCAGCTGTGATTGACTAATTACCTGCATGTTGTTGAAACGGTTGAACATTTTGTTGCAGACAGTGCAAGAGAACTGGGTGGGACCAATGAGGATTTGAGCAGGAGAAGGGATCCAGTACTGGCCCTGAATGGGGGCAGAGGCCAAATGAAGATCAGGCTTGCTAGTTGGGGTGGCACTATTTGGTGAAGTGGAGGGATTGGGAAGGCCAATGTGAAGGGCCACAGTTACACCTCTCTGGTCACCATTGATAGGGTTTTGCTGGCAATGGTGCAGAGTGGAAGGGTGGTTAGAGGAGGAAGAAGTGGATTTGGGGTTATGGTTTTGGCCAGGAGGGCCAAGAGAGAGGGAGATGGAGGCTTCATCCACAGCCTCATCATGATCAGGTTCCAAGAAGGCACTACTACTACCAGGACAAGAGGATATGTAGCAGAAAGGGTGAGTTTGCATGGTGTGATCTGTGAGATATGGTTGATGGGGTGGTGTAATATTATTGTATGATATAATGAAAAAGGGTAGTAGCTAGGTAGGATAGAGTAGAGTAGCTAGGGAGGGAGAGGGAGAGGGTTTTTGTGAGTGTTGTGTGGTGTGGAGTGTGAGAATGTAAGTGGGGACGACAAAGGCAATAAATAAACAAATCTTGTGCATGTTAGCTTTGGCTTTTGGCATTTCAACATTGAAAAACAGTTATTCTAATCAACAAAACATAGCTTATAATATATAATTTTTAATCTGTGGTCGCCGTTACTATTTTGTTACGAGTCTTAATATTGTGTGAACATACAGTTGATGCAATCACAATTGCAATTAGTCATACTGTAATAATGAATATTCAGAAATTTTGACATTGCAGCTAAAATCACAGTCAGATACTCTTTATTTAAAAATTAAAATAAATTACACAAATATTTATATAATTTACTCAATTTTCTAATATACAAGTTCAAAATCAACATTAACATGCATAAAAAAGTAACTAAAAATAAATGGGATTGTCTAACATTAAATAAAACTGAAGTTAAACAATTCTATAATATATGATTGATGTAATTTTTTATGTACTTAAGAATAGTTGATACAATTTTCTTCATTGCACTCATCATTTAATATAGGATTTTGATTAAAGTATATGAATGCATTAATTTGTGTTGGTGTGTGGTTTTATGTTCTCGTAGAAGAGATAGAATGGAGGAAGAGAGAGGGTGGTAGCATGTTGGAGTGGCATGAGTGTGTGTGCGTACCTGGAATGAAGGGAAATTGGTGATATGATGCGTTTTGGCGTGTTTGGGAATGAAGGAGACACAGCACCGGCAAAGGAGGAAAGTGTGAGAGGGGCAATGAGGCAAAGGAGGATGCAATGCATAGAACATCGCACCAATACACGACAATATAGTAGCAGCACTGCCATGCCCTCTTCATTTCTCTCTCACACCACATAACATATTAGTGTTACATGCTATAAGCCTATAATCAACATTCTCAAAAGGTTTGGAGTCTCTAAAATGTTTCTTTATCTTTTATCTTGTGTTTAGTTTTAACTATAAAAGTATTGTTTTATTATATTTTCTTATAGATTTACATAAAAACAATGAATATGGTGGTTTTTTGAAATGACCAAAATTATATAATTGAAAGTAAAAATGATAAAAAAATATTTTTCACGTTTATATGTTCTTAAGTAAAAAAAATACACTGATAATTATGGGTACATTTGAAACATTTTATTAAATTTCAACAAAGTATTTTACGATTTTTTTTTATAAGTTGGTTTTTTAGTAAATTTCAGGAAAAAGTTACCAAAATGAATTGATTTACAATTTACCATGCTTTACCTCTTTTTATGAGGTACGATGTTTATTATCGAACATGCTAATAAACCCTAATTTAATAAGAGTTATGATTGTCATATATACCATTTTTCTTCCATTCTATTTTTTTATTTTTATTTCATCATTTATCATAATTATCAATTTCTTTTTTTATTTATTTTTCTTTATCATCATTTTCCTTTCACCTATATATTTCATTTCATTTTCACTTTATTTTTTTTCATTATTTATCATAATTATCATTCTCTCTTTTTATTTTTTCTCTTTATCTCCATTTTTCTTCCACCAATATACCCTAAAAATTAAGTGTATATTTAACATTGTTTAATAAAAAATCATTAAACAATTATAAATTATCTTTTAAATAATTATTATAAAAATTAATAAATTTATCATATATAATAAATTATAATTAAATGATAATATAAAATTATTGTTTACCATAAATACTTAATTTCTTATTCTAAACAAATACTTCATTTTTTCACTTCAACATGTCAATTGTCTTAGCATAAATCAAGATTTTTACATTATAAAAATTATAAAAATACACATCATTTTTATTCCATCTCATTTTTTATCCTAATTTTCTTTCTATATTTCCCTTCATTTTCCGTCACATCAATCACGTGTGAAACTTCCCCTTTTGCATTTTTCCCCCCTACCTCTCTTCTCTTTTCACTCCCATTCACTCTAAAATGTGGTCCGTTTTTATCATATAGTATATATTATAGCCCTAAATCTTTGCACCAAACCAAATGCTGGACTTGAATTCTGATGAGGCCCTTAATCTTCATGTTGGCTTCCTGAATTTTCTTGTACCCACATTTACTCTCTCAAAAAGTTGAGAGTGAGTGGGCAATGGCACAGTCCCTTTCCATTTCAGAGAGAGAAAGCTAGAAAAAAGCACAAAATGAAAAAGTGAGAGTGTATAAGAACACAGGAAGTAGACATGGAGAACTGTAGAAGGTGGAGGCGTGTGTGTCTCTTTCTCTCTCCCCACTTTGTTATTACCAGAAGAGAAGTGAAGGGATAGATGGTGAGAGCGACTCTAGCTGACGTTGATAGCTGATAGTGATAGTGATGCTAATGCAATGGAAGTGATAGTTGCACTGTGTAATTAGCATGTAAACCAATAGCTTTGTGCGTCTACTACTATGGGTCTTATTCATGATCCAGTGACAGAATGTGAAACAGGAAAAAAGTATTTTTATAAAATAATATTTTCACACCAATGTGAAGCTGGTTTTAAAGAAAAAGAAAGATAAAAGAATATATATATATATATATATATATATATATATATATATATATATATATATATATATATATATATATATAAAAA
>JAMLFT010009358.1:0-12798 GCA_026544285.1 Pachyrhizus erosus | reverse complement strand
TATATTAAATAATATATTTTATATTATTAAATTGATGTAATTAATTTTATATTAATTTTATTTTTATATTAAATAAATAAAAATATATGAAATAGTTATAATTTTAAATCAAATAAAATTAATGAGTTGAACTTAATTGTTTATAAACTTGAAGTGAGTCAATACCAAATTTAAAAAAGTTTGATGTTAAACTTGAGTCAAATTTTAAGTTAAACAAAATTTTATTGAATAGAATTGAGTTAAACTTAACTTGATTTATTTCGATTCTAGTCGTGCATCACATATTAAATTTTAATTTTTTATAAAAAAGTTGATATGCTTTTTGTATATAAAAATTAATGTCCATGAATTTATATATATTTAACTACAACTAAGTGTTATTTAAAAGAATCAAATATGTTTTTATTCAAATGGACACGACTGCATAATGAAAGTATTAAAAAAGAAGATAAATAAAATATTTTATCATATTTTATGTAATAAATTAAAAAAATATTTAATATAACAATTAATGTTACCAACATTCATATTTTCAATAACAAAGTTATAAATTCTCAATGCATATACGTTCAAGCTTTTTATAGAATTCTCATATGAGAAGACAAACGACAACAACAATATTGTGAAAACAAAGAAAACGTTTACATGAACTTTGTCTCATTTATTTTATTTGAAACATTCTTTGTAATTCTTGTATATTCTCTGAGCAAGTAGACTAATTTTTTAATTATTAAATTTCATAAGATGATATCCTAAAGTTATATTGTTTTAATCTAATTAGTGATATAATATAGAGCCTAAAGAAACTTTTTGCATGTATTTATTTTCTCTTTTTCGCTTATCTCGTGATAAAGTAAGCGGGTTGAAATTATCATAATGCTTTTTTTGTTTCAACTTCATTTATAATTTTTAATATATTAAAATAAGTAATTTTAAAAATGTTAACACATTTAATAATTTTATTTTTTTTTCTAATTATGCGGCTTAAATTCAAAGCTTTATTTAAAAAAATTGAGTATAGAACCACTTAGACCAACAAATTATTGATTATTATTTATTTATTTATTATTTTTTATCTTTAGAGATAAAATTATTATTTTTGATTGACTAAAAAAATTATATTACAATCATTTAAAATTAATGAATTGAAATGTAAAAAAAATATCAATGTCATGTTTCTCAAATATGAAGGAGATTAGTATCATATATATAAATGCAATACTTTTAAATATTAAAAAAATTTAATATAAAAATATTAATAAAAAATATTAAAAATATAATTCGTATAAAACACAGATAATTTGTTCGTATTTACTATAACCATGGTAGCTTAAACAACTAACAAAAACCACTCTCCCCTACCCTTTTTATCAGCTGTTCTCATGGCTGCTGGTTGATCCCTAACCATTTCTTTGTTTTGTAGATCGAAATCAACATTTTTTTTCTCTAGTACATGAAAGATGGTTGGCCAAAGTCCCTCGTTGACCGCTATACAGGTGAAAGTAAATCAATTTGAAAATTTTAGACCAATTACAAATAATTTATACCATTATGTTTATGGAGTAGTGCTGATTTACGTTTTATACTCTTCTTCACAGACCCACTTGAAAGTTGAAATACAAAATCTCTTCGCAGACTTCAATAATAAAATCAAAGAAAGCTTCGCATCAAATAGATGCAATTCTAACATCCCTTGAAGCCAATAGCCTATATATATATATAGTATATGTATGCCAATGCAAATACAGCTTTATAATATAGACTACAAGATGTTGGGGGATACCTCCCCAATTACTGTGTCCAAAAGCTTATCAGATTGGGGAATTCTGCTGATTGAAGTTTCTTAATTGCTGTCACTTTGCAGGACTCGAATGCTAGAGACCTCTAGTTCTTTAATGTTTTCAAATGCTGCAGCCCAGCCCTTACATACCAGAATTTGAAACATTCAAAGAAATCAAACCAGTAAGCCCTTAAAATTGCATGCACAAACAGGTGAGCACCAAGAGATATATTACAATCACCTCCTTTGTTTCACACAGATTCAGCGCAATAAACGCAAACCATGTATTTTTCATTATGAAAACACCTACAAGTAGGGGAAATTTATTGCTGTTATGGTTCTCAAACAAAACCATAATGTGTAGTGCTTAACTTATTAGCTATGATCATGCAATTGAAATGGACAACCAACCATTTCAGTTGTCAATCAAGATCAACTTGTGCATATTTGGAATTTTAGATCACAGATTCATAAGATAAAACTAAAGATAATCATGGGCAAACCCTGCCTGACAGAATGGGAAATTATGAAGACTTGAATTCATGTATTTGGTAATCCTTTCAGCAGAACTATAAACTCAAATCCCAACAGGAGTTCACGTACATGATCCATTATATATCTTACAACTAGAACCTTGAGTAGCAAGTAACTTATGCATTTAGGACTTTCACAAGAAAACTGGGGGAAAAATAAAAACACATCTGTTCAAGTTAAATCTATGTAGTCCAAATGCTAAACTTCCGTTTTGGTTTTTATTTGTTTGAGATTATTTTGGTTTTACCACTTGGTCAGAGGGAAAACAAAGCAAACAAAACAGGCCCTTGTGTTTTTCACACAAAACAAAGGTCACCAAATATACCAGAAATTAACTCCAGGGAAGTGTCTGTAAGGTTGCAGTTTTGTGACAAGTTTAAGCTCTTCAGAGATGTCGTTTGATGGATGGCATGTGTGTTTGTTTCAAGTCATTAAATGTTATTTCTGGAAATGTGAACTTAGGAATTCAAGATTCTCATATTTGTTACAAGTTATAAAAAATTATTCTCAAATATAATGTATTTTTAAAAATCTATTTTACAAATAATTTTTCCTTTTTTATTTTCATATTAAAAAGTGAGAATTTTATATTTTCATCAGAAAGAAAGTTATTTTTTAAAATAACTTTCCACTTTTTCTTTATTTTACTTAATTTTTTTATTTTTTAAATATTTTTATTTTTTAATTGAAATTAATTTAAAAAGATTCCAACAAATTATAATTAGTTACTAAACATCTTTATTAAGAATAATATTCCTATTAATAATACTCCTAAGAATATCATTCCCTAAAATATAATTTAGTCCACAAAACAAACACATCCTTATTGTTAGCAAAGGGCAAGCAATTAGCATGCATTAATTTTCCAGTAAAAAAAAGAAAAAGAAATAAAAACTCTCCCTTTAAGTGAGCTCAAGGTGTAAAACATAAATTATAAATACACAAGATCAATCCCCTCATGAACACCAACCCTTACTTATTTCCTTCTCTTACCACCCCCTTGGACAAAAGAAAATCTCTCTTTTTTACTGCACATGACTGATATTTCTTATATATTTTGTCTTTTTTTAGGGTAAACAAATCCTAAAATAAATGTATTACTGTATTTGGAAAAGGAGTTAAACTTTTATAAAGTACTCAAACATTTCTTAAAAAATTATTATGTTTGGATAACAATCTAATCAGACTAGTATCATAATAAGTCTCGATAAGAATATAATGTTTTAACACAGTAACAATCTTCATCCAGCTGTTTTTGTGCTGAAGAGACGATTACTTACTGCTGAAAATATAACACAGCAAGAAGATAGCTGGAGTGACACCTAACCAAAATGGCAAGGTGTAAAGACATGCAGCAAACAAGTAGAAATATGTATGTAAGGTAAGAAACTCGAACTTGGCAAATTCACCAACAGTTAGAAACTTCAAATAAAAAAAATTACGTCAAATCTGAATCCTGGAGACTAAAAAGGTTGTAAAACATGTAAACGAATGTGAAAAACTGAATCAAGCTCAAGAGCTTCTCAAATAGGCTCTAAAACAGCTAGTGGCTGGAAAACAACAGCATTACAAGAATCCCAAGAAGGGGGGCAGCAGTATTTGTGCACTTTTCATTTTCACATGAAATATATTACAAGAATCCTGTGAATAGAGTTTACAATTTTTATCTTTCAAGAGATCAGGGAAAACTGCAGGTAGTTTCAATCAACAGGAACTTCAACATCCATTTTTAGGTCAGATTGGCCAAGAACCTGAGACAATTAAAATAAAACTTAAAATCAAACATATACAGAAATTAAAGCTCAAGCCAAGTAACATTGTATGATCTATGTAGCCAGCCTCATGTAGTGGAATAAAATAAGGCTTTGTTGTTGTTGTATATACAGAAATAAAAGAGAAAGAAGAGGGTAAAAAAGAGTCTTTTAATACAGAAGTTCTTGGAGACACTATCAGATATTGATGCAATGCTACGTCATTGAGTTTTTTCTTTTCATCTGTTTTTTTCGGGTACCTAATAAACTGAGTCTTTCAAATGCATTTGAAGCACAAATGTTAAACAAACTATCAACTTTTTTATGCAAGTAATCAAAATTCATATAATAAAATTGAAAATTGAGATATAAAATAATCTTGTTTGTATTCAAATATCTCATCATTTGCACAACCCCGAATCAGGTCAAATTTCTGGATCAAGAAAGCACCAAGCAACTTGAGTTTTAATTGCTTTCACACTAGTAAAAATCCCTTCGTGCAAGACATTCTGTTTTCTACTTTTTTGCTCCATCCACTAGTAAGAACCATTTCCCATAAGCCCTCCCACAGTTGCCAAGGAAGTATCAAGGTGAATAAAATCAAATGACTGAAAGTAGATTTCATTCCATGGCCCACAGGTTTGAGGACCAAATGAAAAAAAATGGGCTACAATTTAGATATTCTTCAATACTTCTGGCGATATTCATAAGAATTGTATAGAGGAAATATATAACAAAATGTGCAGACCTTAATGAAGTCATCCAATGTCAAGTAGGAGTCTTTTGTGTATCCTGCTTCTCTTAAAACTTGGCTGAGAACTTCCTGCCAATCCAAGAACAGAGAACAAGATTAGCCAAACTAAAGTTAAGTCTAAATATAATACAAGCACAACTGAAAAGGTGTATGGAGAAAAAAAATAGCTTTTGTTAAATGGAAATGCAATTAATCTATAGCCTATATAGGTAATACAAAAGGCAGAAACATACTGGGTAATACAAAAACTAGAGAAATTTATTGGTTACCATTTTAGCCAATAGCTTCCCCTTTAGAGAACATGCAAAAGAGGTGTGCCCAAGAAATGAAAAATAATAACCCAAATTTTAGAAAATAATTTCAATTCCCATGAAAATACAAGATTCTCACTCTTCAACATGAAAATAGAAAGAGGAAAAATCATTTATAAAATAGATTTCTAAAAAACATCATATCTGAGAATAATTTTTTATTTGTAACAAATATGGGAACCTTGAATTCCTAAGTTCACATTTCCAGAAATAACATTATATGACTTGAAACAAACACACTCTAACATGACATCCATCAAACGACATCTCTGAAGAGCTTAAACTTGTCACAAAAGAGGTGTGCCCAAGAAATGAAAAATAACAACCCAAATTTTATAGTAAAGAAGTTCTGCATGTAAGTGTAACCAAAAATCTTGGAAACTAAATGATACTAAACTCAGACTTCAGCATACCAAACTTGAAATAGGGATGTCAAACTAGTAACAATTGATGCACCTTAGTGAAACCTGCTTTTTTATTTAGCAACTCCTGGTAAAACTACTTCATGATCAAGCAATACAGGTAAGTGTACAGATTGTTAGTGATACCTCTCTCTGGTCATCAGACATGAATGAACCTGACAAATCTTTTAGCACTTCCAGCATATCTTTGAAAGACACCTTTCCATTGCGGTCTGAATCATATACTTTGAAAATAACTGCAAAAAAATAGTAACCGTAAGTACAACGACAGTGGTAAAAGATAGTATTATAATTTATTAAGGAAAAACTTAACGATTCCCCTCCCCCAAATTATTCCATCTTTCAACAATGAAAATCATTTAATAGTTCATATAATTTGAACTCCATATTTGCACAGGCAATTTTTCACTGTTCAACTAACTTCATTGTTGCAGCTATCAGCTCTCCAAAATGTTAATAAAAATTGTGAAGACTCTACATAGGTACTGAAATCTTCTAACCCAGGGTTGGATCCTGCTCAAAAGAAGTATGTTCTAACTAATATGACTACATGTGACAAATAGACAATTTTACATGTTATCATCCCCCTCTCTCTCAATGTATTTGTGCCTCATTCTACCCCTTACCTAGTAAACCTCTACCTCATTTCTTCAAATTATCTGGGAGATGCAGTAGGGTGAGTCTTGACACAACAGTGAAGTTCTTGCCTTGTGATCAAGAGGTCATAGTTTCAAATGCAGGAAACAGTCTCTCCGCTTGTGGGGATAAGGCTATGAAATCTGCCCTCCTGAAACCCCACCAAGCGGGAGCCTTGTCACCAGATGGCCCTTTTATTTGTGAGACGCAGAGACATCTAATTCATCCAAAAGCAAAACCTGAATCTCTTAAAGAATAATTCTTAATCAATGGAATGATAACAACTTAACAAGTATGATCTTTGCATAAAAAAATTGAGGAAATTCAGCATTGGTAAATGCTTGTGTTTGTATCCCACTGACCAGCCCAAAGTCACTAGCCTTTTTCTTTAGGATACCCATAGATACTTTTGTTAGATTGCCTCTAAAACAGCCTTGGGAATCCTTATAAAGATGGTTTATAACAGTCTCGAATTTAGGATTCTTGTGGTGAAATGAAATGGTTTCAATTTAATTACCGTAATTGCTTTTTGGTTGGTTGGTTGGCAGTAATAACTGAAAGGCTGGGAGTTAAGTCTATATAATTAAACATAATTGGTTGGTGGTAATAATTGATAGGCTGGAAGTTATGCTTAGCTTTTTATCCAAAATGAATTTAACCAACATTGCAGTCAAGTTTTACATTGGACTAGATAAAGTTAGATAGGTCAGCCCAAATTTTCTGTAACCTATATTGCACAGCAAGTGTTCCCTCCCCAGTATAGCCAGGTGGTTATGTGTGAGAAGTCCAATCCTTTCTGACTGAAATATGGAAGGCAAGAGAGAACCTCATTAACCCCACACACGAGTGAGAATGTGACCATAACTGACCATGCCTATGGAACCGTGAATTTCACTTTGACTATACGTGTGGGCTAAGCAACAGAAAACGGAATCTTCACCCATTGAACACCCCAGAAATTGACTTAGGTCTTCCCTTGAGACCAAGGTCAGAACTTAGGAACCTTGAGTACACAGTGAGAAAGCGGCATCAATCCCCAACTTACAAGTACATCTTCTAACTCCCAAGCTAAACTACAAGTGATAAAAGCAACATCGGAGAGAAATAACTCTGCTGTATGATGTAACTAAAACGTACGCTCTATTTTTTGTTGTGCACTGGCTTTGGCACTGAATGCAGATAAGAAGGCCACAAAGTCTTTAAAATTCAAACCGTCCACCATCTTGAGCAGCCTCTGCAAATAAGCACACAACCCATCAACTAACAAGAATGAATGTTACTGTTAGGGTCGAAATAAATGCCCACAAAACGAAAACAAGTGTTTACCTGAGAAAGTGGATTCATGGCAAATTCGGGAACGGACAAGAACTCGTCTGCGGAAATAAATCCCTTGGCATTGCGGTCAAGTTGACAGAACCTTTGATACAAGGAAACGATTTCCTGCTGGGAAACTGAGTTTGGAACCCAATTTTCAGATCTTAAAGAGAAATTAACGAAGGGAGAACAAGAGAGAGAGAGAGGGAGACCCCACATAAATTATTGCAGTGTTCTTGAACTTCCTCGATGTCGTACTGAGTTAACATAGATGATGCAGCTCCCATCACTAATTTTGGGCTTCAAACCAAAATCTGAAGAACTGTCTATTATCTATTATTTACGAAAAAAAAAAAAAAAAAACAGAACACTGGACTGGAGTATAACAAGCAAGAAATTATAGTGGCAGAATAAAAGAATAAGAGTAATAGAATATTCACAAAAAGGGAAAGCAAAGGAGAGAACAGAGAACAGAGAACAGAGAACAGAGAACAGATGAATTGAGCAGACACCTACCTAGTTACTAGTTACTAGTTACTAGTTACTAGTTAGTTAGTTGGCTTGGCGTAGGCTTCAGACCACCTGCGACTAGCGAATATATACAGGTGCCTTGCCTTGTCATCATCGACTCTATCGAACGCACCAATGCTCTGTTAAACTAGTCATCATGGATGGATCCTTTCACATTTATCTCTAACTAAGGCCATAAGGACATGTTTAGATGAAAGTATACAGATTAAAGTTTGTAAAAATAATTTAAATTTTATTTTTATAAAACTCAATTTTTTAATAAATTTTTTATTTGTAAGTGTACTCTTAAGAATAATTAAATATATCTTCAAAATAAATTTACAGTTTAAAAACAAACATGTTGTAGTTTCTTTCTAGCTCAATTTACTTTCCCAATTTTTCTACAGCCTACAAGTTATTTATACTTTTCTCGTCACTTTTTTTATTTCAAACAATAAATATGTAATTTTTTATGTTTAATTATATTTTAAATTCTTCAAAGTAAACAATATAATGTTTTAAATAAAAAAAATTATATTTTTAATCCTTTAAATTAATTAATATTCTTTTTAATCTCTCAAAAGTCAACAATGTCAATTCTAACAATTTTTCGTTCCTTAAATTTTAACAAAAAAAAATTTAAATTATTTTTTTTGAATTTAAAAAACTAAAAATGACAAGTTTTTATTTGAAAAACTAAAAAACAAAAATATAATTAATCTATTTTTTACACTCACTTATTTTTTTGCGCTTCATCTCTGTTGGCCACATTACCCATTTTATGATTTATCACGCATTTCTCTCTTCTCAATACATCTCTTACGCGTAAAAACTATATTTTAAGAACGTGATGAGAAAAATTGAAAACTTAAGGTCAGTTTTATTCTATTTCTAATAAGTTGGTATAACGTCTAGAGACAAACATACACTTTAAAAGGACTTTTATAAGAAAGGACTTAAATTTAAACATCAAGCAAAACATGAGTAAAACTTGGATAAATCAAAGTTTACCTTGATCTCTAGTTCAATATATTCTTCAATGCGTGATCTGTTTCCTAAAGCAGAAAATGGAAGATTACATCAAGTGGTTCACATCATATGATAACTACAATGGAATTGTGTCTGCGTCCTTCGAGAAATCCAATAACCAAAACCAAAGGCTATACCACGTCTGTCAGCGGTAGTTATTTAGCATACTTATAAAACCTAATTACAAGAATGATACATGTACGAGAAAGGAGCATGTGACGTTACCATGATATTGCTTGGTCCCCCAAGGACTTACATGATTGTCAAATTTGATATTCCTTAAAAATCTAACTTAAATTTTTCAATCTATCCTGTTAGGGGGCCACTACCAAGGAAGTGAATGTTGCATTAAACAAGATTGCTCTCCCCTACCATAGTTGATAAATCCATCATACACACCCACGTGGACCAGCGTAATTCACTTCTTAACTAAATAATTATGTGCCATCGTAATCTCAAATTTCATTCATGATGATTGATGATTAATGTACACAGTACAGAAAAGCATAGATAACGCTGGTACGTAATAAACAAGCCAAGAAATTTATGGCGTTTATGGAACAATCATTTTTTAAACGGAAGCCATCCAGGCAGGTTTATACAAAAATTGGTTTAGCATCTAACAATCTGTTTCAACTAAGGCAAGCTCGAACTCGTGCAAGCCTCACATTATTGAAGGCAAAAAGTATCACACTTCAGCAGGCGTCCAGGTCACGGCAGGGAGGAGGCTTGGGCTCACCTAACAAAGTAGTATTCCCTCCTTCAGGTCCACTCCTAATCCGATGGGGATTTTGCGTGCCATGCTAAATAAAAAGAAACCAGATTCACAATCCAAGAAGGTATAAAGGTCTATAAAACATGGACCAGAAAAAAATAGATGGTGGCCAATGTACTTACCAGGGGCTTCTCACCCTTCCTCAGCTTTTCTACTATGTCAACTACCTTGTCTGGGGTTACATCTTCCTGGAATTGACATCAATATGACATGTTAAAGAGTGCTTCAGAAGCACACATACAACGACACCCCCTCCCAAAAAAAACAAGAAAAAGGAGAAAATACGGACATAGTAATTATAAGTATATCCCTCCGATCCATTTGAATAGTCGGCCACTGTAATCATTGGAGCATTCACACAGCATCCCTGCACAACACCAATAAATTCGATCACTCACCATTGGTTGATCAATGAACTTACCCAAGAACATCAAGTTGTCACTACTAAATTCAATCACTCTACTACATATCTGGACTCAGTAAATAACAAAAGACAAGTATGCACCTCTTTCACATCCTCTTGCATTTTATTTTGGATAAAATATGTTTTTGGATCCTCATTTTATCTTGATTTTTGTTTTCAATCCTTCATAATTTTTTTACTATTTTTAATCCCTCATAAATTATTATGCTTCGTTTATAGTTCCTGACGTTAATTTTAACTGTTAAGTGATGATATAGTAAGCAGAATTTCTACTTGAAAATTTTTTGTTTAAGATTTTTGTATGATTTTTAACAGCTGCAAATTTTCTTACAAGTTAAAACTGTCAAAAATGTTAAAAAAAATCAAAACCTTGAACACTATAATTTTTTAAACTACCAGAAATGTTACAAAAATAAACAACTAGACTTTCAGTAAATTTATAATTGTTAAAAGTTGCCTGAAACTTAAACAGAAAATTTTCACATATAATCTATGCTCGCCACATCATTATTTAACAGTGAAAATTAGTGTAAAGGACTAAACACAAAACAGAACAACTTTTTAGTAACTAAAGACAGTAAAAGTAATTATGAGACTAAACAAAAATCAAGATAAAATGAAGGATCAAAAAACATATTTTACCCTTTTATTTTTCTCTAAATAACAAAAGCTGTATACCACATTAGCTGTTTCTTTTTTTCATCAGTTAGGTATCAATGTCCCATTAAATTTGTTTTAATCTTTCTTATGCTAACAATCCAAGGGATTTTTTGGATAACTTTGTAATACTGGAAAAAAGATTAAAACACTAAGTTATAAAGTCCATAATTGTTATCAGATATATCAAAAGACATCAAAACACTGTTCACCAGACAGTCCAGTTTTGTACTTCAGGTAATTTTTTCCACTCAATACAATTATAGTGAAGCGCATACTAAGCAATACTACAACACAAAAACCAATGAACTAGACGAAATTAAAATAAAACTAAAATAAAAGACTCACCATGCATTCCATTTCTCCAACAGAAAACAAACCATCTGGCGTTACTTCTGCCAAATGAGAGGTGAAGGAAAACTAATTATTAGAAAATGCATATGGTTCCAATTCGTCACGGATAAGATCTAATTCAGTGATAGCCAGACAGATAATGAGAGAAATTAAGACAGGTGAACTAACTAACCATTGCGCTTCACTCCCAAGTGTTTCAATAAGGCTTCTTCAATTCCTCGTGAACCTCTTATCATACAAGGTGTTGTTCCACAAACCAACAGATGGTACTTCCCAACCTGAAAGCAAGTTGGTCCAAATAAGCTTTGGCCTGTATTAATGAGGATTGGCACATTGAAAGTATTAAAGCATAATATTCTTTCACCTTAGCTCGATTGAACATGGAGTAAAATGTGGCAACCTCGTAGACCCGTACGGGAGGAACCTCTACAATCTTAGCTACCTGAATAATCCACAAAACTGATTGTAAATAAATAATTATATAGCTTTTTGCATTATTGAAAAATTTAAATTGCAGTTTGCAAACATTATTATAATTTGGGATTTCCACTGAAGCATCACAGTAACAAGCAACAAGTAAAACTCTGAAATAATGATGAGTACTTACTGACATAGAAGAAGAAATAATCTGTATATCTATAATCAAACCTTGTTGCATGCATAGATTTAGACATGGCGTGTATGTCAACCAACGGAATGATGCTTTAACAAAAGGATGTACATGACAAACTATAATGAGCAAAAAAGGCTTCAATCTGACAACTTAGCAAGAATTTTAAGAATATCATGGGAATTATTAAGGATCTTATTCTACTTAGTACTTAATAGACATCATCTATTGAGTACAATACCACCTTTTCCATCAGGCAGGTGTGCAGGAACTAATCAGAGAATCAGACAGTCCCCTGATACGTTTCTAGACGTTCTAAGAAGAATACTTTAACCAGGAGGCCAACATACCGCATTCATTGCAGAAACAGGGAGCCAGCCACCATGCTGCTGCTGGGCAAGATCCAAAAGAGGAATCACTGCAGATTGCTTATAGTTGGATGGATAGTGAGATAAAATCTCCTTAACCTGTAATTAGCATGAAATCATTAATAGTGTTTAAAAATTCATTTTTTAAGAAAATTTCAAATGCTTTGTGGTAAAATATGTTATGTGGATGAAGAATTTAAGGCGCAATTGAAATTTTAGTTATTTGTCAAAGCATTGATTACATAAAATTGTAGAATTTCAAATTCCATTATAAAAGTAAGAATTTGAAATTCTTCATAGTTATTTTCTCTCTCTACCATCTCTTTCTCATCTCTCCCTCTCTCTACCATCTCTTTCTCTGTCTACCCTCCCTTTCTCTCCCGTCTCCTCTTTCTCTAACCTCTCTCTTTCTTCTTTTTTTATCTCTCTATCAATATTAACATATTTTTAATATTTGTATTTTTAATTATTCAATTATTAAATATTATCTATTATTGAAATTATTTTTAAATTATTAAATATTTAGAAATTAGCTAATGTTTATTTCAATAAAATTTAATATTGAAATT
>JAMLFT010009357.1:0-12800 GCA_026544285.1 Pachyrhizus erosus | reverse complement strand
CTTTATCTTATTTAGAAATAGATATTATGAAATTTAGTTCATTTTAATTGATCTTTAAACTTTATTATTTTTATAAATAAATATCTTAAAATTAATTTTATATCAATTTTTTATATTTTATTACTTTAATAAATAGTTCTTTATATTAAATTAGGATCAAACTAATAACAAAGAAAATCTGAATCATTCATTAATTTTATTTTTACGTATCATTTTTTAGATATTAAAACATAATAATATTTAGAATTAAGAAATATCAAATAATATTTTTTTGTTATTTTTTATTATTTTTTAATTTGTAAGTTTTTTATATTTTACATATAAAGAATTGAATTGTAAAACAAGAAGAAAGAGATTTATTTTAAATGAATAATTTAACTCTAACTTGATAGAAATAATTATTTAAAAAAAAGATAAAATTTAAGAATGAGTTAGAATGTAATTAAAGTTCAAGTGTCTATTTAACAAAATGGTAAAAATTTAAGGATCAATCGTAGAAAAACTAAAGTTTTGAGTGTTTATTTACAAATAGGATAAAATTTAAGGATTAATTCGAAAAAATTAAAATTTAAGGTATTTATTTACAAAGGAGACTAAGTTTAGAGTGATTAAATATATTTTTTCTTTTAAAAAAATTAATTTTTTTTTATCATTTTTAAATAACATTTTGATATAGCTTTTAAAAGTTATATTGAATATGTATTTTGATGTTTCTTTCTTTCAAATAGTTATGCTATAAATACAAAAAATCACATGCAACTATGAAGACACAACATAGTTACAAAAAAAAAAGTGCATATTTTGATTTTATTCTAAAGTACTAAAGATTTTTAAAGATTGAACAAGTATGATTTTTTTTAACTAAAAAATGTTAATTTCCACACCAAAATGAAGTTACCATGTGATGAACTAAAAACAATTAGGACCTATTTGGAAATGGTTGAGATTTTGATTTTTAAATGTAATTTTTTAAATAAAATGTATTTGGTAAAAATAAAGTTGAAATAATTTTTAATTTAATTTCAAAATACTTTTATATATATTTTCAAAGACAAAAAAAGAGAATTTGTGAATTTGATTTTTAGTTTTAAAAAAAATCATTATTCTTACATTTAACAATAATCATTTTCATTGTCACTATCGGTATTGTCACTACTATTGTCATCGATACTAACACCATCACCAACATAGTTGTCACAACCACCATTATTACTATTGACATCATTGTTACCATGGTTATTATTGTCGTTGTTACCAACATCTCTATTATCAACATCAGCATTATGATTGTCACTACTATCATTATTATTGATATCACCACCGTTACTGTCATTGTCACTGTCATTACTTATACTACCACCATCATTATTATGACTAACATCAATATTGACATTATTACTATTATTGTCATTATCATTATTATCGTCATTGTGACCATCAACACAACCATCAAACCATCGATACAAAACCACCAACCACTACTATTAAAATCACCACTAACAACATTAGTATCGTTACTATCACTATAAACATCATTATTGTCATCATTAATATCGACATTTTTATTATCATTGCTAACATTAAAAAAAAACCCCTTAAACTAAATTTTATAAAATTAAAAACATTTAGTTTAAAACTAAAAATTATAAGAAAAAGAAATTACAACTAAATTTTAAAAGTTATTTTTAAAATTTTTTAAAACTAAAATTAAAAATTTATTATCACTTTAAAAATTTTAAAAACTTACAAATAAAATTTAACTTAAACAAGTTCTATTATAATTATTGAGAACTGTGACATATATTCATTTATAAAATTATGTAATTGTATTTAATGTATGTATTTTTTAATTTTTATTTTTTTATAAAATATATATAAATAATAAATTAAAATTAAAAATATGTTATATTAATAAATTGAATTAAATTTATAAATTTAATTTAAAAGCTAATATTCAACTCGAAAAATAATGGATCTGAATAAATTAAGTTATGTTCGATCCAAACACTCAAAATATTTAAATTGGATTCGATCACTTTCGATTTATAAATATTCATATCCATTATGTTATTAGAGTATAATATCTGGCACGCATGTGTATTGTGCAGCTGTTGATGTAGTTACAACTTCAATGTAAATATAACGTGATAAAAAAATGTAAATGAAATATAAAAATAATGGATGTAAAAAATCAAAATTTGTCAACATATGATCCTTACACGAGACACAAGAAATAATATCTAAATTATTTTTTAGCTTTGATAGGAGAAATGTATTTTTAATTTTATAAAAAGAAAATCTATTATAAAATTATGAAATAGTGAAATTCTTCTAAATATTTATAATCATTAATTTAAAATTTAATTCTTAAAAATTGACTAGCTAAATGATGTATGAGTGTAAGTGTATTTTACACATTAACTATTCTTAACCTATAAATATTGAACTTACAGAGCTTAAATTTGATTGATTTAAATACTTAAATTTAACTGTAAGTTTTAATAAATTTGTTTATCTAAACAAAAAAGTTAAAATAAACACTTTATAAACCAAACTCAAACAGCTCAACTTATTAAATCTCCTAATTTTTACTATTAATTTCAGTTATACTTCATTTACTATCATATCACTTTTTATTTCATTTTTATGGATTAATAGTTAATTTCAAAGATAAATATCTTATAAAACACTAAATATAAAAGTAGAGGTTATACAAAATACGAATATTTTTTTTCCCTTGTACTGATATGAATTTATTTTTAATCTACTGTAATAGTTTTTTAGACTAACATTCAATTATGCAACACTGCATTAATTTCTTATAATATTCATTATTAGTTTCCTTGTTTTTAATGCCGTATGGTTAAATTGATGTAAACAAATACATGTGATAATGGCCACAGTCTTTAAGGTTAAAAAAGTGTGTATGATTTTTTTTTTCAAAAAACACTTATTTAAAATAATATAGAATTTTCTTTTTTTAAAAATAAAATTTATTTTTAAAAATAAATAATTTAAATAAACATATAAAAAAAACTACTTATTTTATTAAAAATATTTTTAAAAAATAAACACAAACAAACCAACTTAATATTCGGTCACAAAAATAATTGTTATGCCCTGTTAAATAAAAACTTAAAGAAATTACACTCGCATCTCTTAATTTTTTTTTAATTATATATAATATTTTTTTTTATGTTAACTTTCTAAATGTTACACTCTAAGAAAGGCATAAAATAAAAAAAATATTATATGTAATTTAAAAAAATATAAAAGAAATATTAATATAATTTGTTTATAAAAAAATCAGTTAAATAAATAAACAAAAAATAATTTAAATGATTTCATAGTTAATTGTTTATATATGTAATTTATTATAATCTTAATTATTAATATTCCGGAATATTAATTCTTCACTTTATAGTATATGGTCAATCATAATAAAATTAATAAATATTTTTACATCATGAGTAAAAAATAAATAAAAATTGCCGAAGCAAAGTTCCAAACACAGCAGATCGTGATGCGTACATTAACCTTACAGAGTCAGGCACTTTGCCACCAAACCCTGTAAAATGATCAGACACAAATTGAGCCATATTTTTTCCAAATTGGAGGGACTTCAGCATTCTTTTTAACGTATTATTTTCAATTTAAGTTTACTCCTGCTTTTAGAGAATCTCAGCGTAAAATTTGCATTAGAGGTGTCAAAAAATTGAGTTATAAACTAATAATAAAATGTTAATTAAATTTTCACAAATTGTCTCGATTGACTCATTTAGTTTGCCCGTTGAGATCAACTATCCAGGTGCATATTTAATTTTCAGATAAAAATTTTTTTAAACAAAAATAATTTTGTCAAAGGAACTTCCTCGTTGAAGTTAACTATTCTAAGTGTATATTTAGTTTTTAGATAAAAAATATTTTAAAAATAAAAGTAATTTTATCAATGAATCAAAATCTTAGTTTTTGTTTTCATTTTACTTTTATTTATTGAATTTAAATTGATAATTTCAATCTACACATACACTAAATCAAGCCAAAGCAATTCATGTCAACCCATTTATTATGTTATTGAGTTTTTTGTATTTATATTTTTCTAATTTTGAATTTTTTATTATTTTAAATTAGATAAATCAGCATGTAAATGTCGTCAATATATTAAATATACACCACTCATGATAAAATAAGTCATATCGCGACTTAATCGACCTAGATTGCGTATTTTTTTTGGAAGTTAAGGGCTCGGTTGACATACTTTCTAAAGAGGTCCAAGATGAGCCAACCAACCCAGCTTTTGACACCTCTATTTATGAATGTTAGAAATAACGTGTTAGTCGTGTTCATTTCAAAGGTTCTCTTGGACAAATTATGTCAAAAGCGAATCATTATGCCGATGCTATCGGTGTATAAATAAATCGACAGGATAAAATGTTACGAAATAAGAACGAAAATATTCCTTTACTAGATCAAATAGGTATATATATATATTTTTAGTTTAAAGTTACCAGGATGTACTTCAAGAAAACTCGGCAGGTCAATGAAAGCCGAAAATAGCTAGTCACTCAACAAAGTCAAGTCAATGCTCTACATTGTGTGGTTGACTTGTAGTGAAATAAACTTATACAATCTATTATCTATCTAAATATCCACCTACCCACCACAAAATGCCACAAACGAAGATTGAAATGAAATCCACTTGCACATCAAAAAAATAAAATCCCATTGAGGAAGCTTAGGTTAGAATCAAACTTCTGCAGGCATTGCAAAATGTTGCCTAGACATCTTTGTTGATAACACTTCTTGCATCGCACTCAAACACATGCCGGGTCCCTCCTCAAATTGCCCGTAGCCATTCTTTAGATCTTGTCGCAAGTTTGTTTGCGAGGCAGTGGGAACTCCTTGGGATGCTGTCAAGTTTGCAGTACTCTCAGTTACTCCAGTACTACAATTATCAAGGCCACTCTTGATCCAAGCTATATTGTTCAAGTCTGTAGCTATTGAAATCAATGCATGACTAGAGAAAGAAGGTGGCTCCAAATAGTCAACAAACTCGGGACCTAGAAGTGAACCATGCGAACGGCTTTCTCTTGAGTCTGCTGCACAGCAACCATGACTACATTGCGATGGAACCATGGGCTCACAATCAATATCATCAAATAATTTGCAGGATCCTACGTCTGGTTTGGGGGATTGGATCAAAGGGCTCTGCCTTGGGAACATATTTGAACATGATCCAATTGTTGGCCTGCCTGGAGGATTATAAACACTAAATGCACTAACACGTGCTATTGGTCGATAAAGGGTACGATGTTCCTCTACTTTAGCGTCATCTTTTCTTGGAGGGTTATTTTCATTATCCATCAGGACATTTCTGACCTCTGCAGGATTCAATGAATTGACATCCCCAATCGACATGGTTTCTTCTGAGGATGCTTTTGTTTTTTCATAGCTACCATCTTCGATCACATCAGCATTTGCTGGGACATATCTTCCCAGTTCCATACACCTGCGCTTCAGTGTAGAATTCCAGTGATTCTTGATCGCATTATCTGTTCTACCTGGAAGAAGCCTAGCAATTGCTGCCCATTTGTTTCCATGGATTGCATGGGCTGAAACTATCATGCTATCCTCTTCCTCTGCAGAAATTGAATTTTCATTACATTTTGATAATTGACAGGCACAATATTCGTAATGACCGGCTAATCTGTCAATTAAATGATAACAAGTTTACTTCAGTAGAATATATAGCATACCATTGGAAAATTCACTGGTGGAAAGGAACATACAAGTACTAGACAGGGTCTGATATGAACTTTCCACAGTATGCAGGCAGCAACTTTCAAGATTTTCTTTCATTCAATTCAAGCATGTCACACATCAACACAAAATGGATGCCCACAAGCTTAAACATAAATAATATCATTCATTTTTCTATTTTCTGAAATTCATGCACAGGTGTTATAAACCAAACATTCATTTCCAGAGACCACAAAATATTGCTTCACCATGTTTCTGATTTCCATATTAACATGTTAGTTGATTTTTGTTCCCAACGTGGATCTTTGGTTCACTTCTTCCTCCCTATCTTTGGTTCACTTATTTTGAACCCCTCTTACATAGTGGGCAAAGCCTACCCACATAGATCTTAAGTTGCCAACTGAGCCACACTTGGTTCCTTCTCTCTCGTTTATTCTCCTCCCAAAGTCCACACCAAGTTCCTACCACCATCAGCATAACGTGAAGAACATTTAATGAACTTCACCCAACCAACTACTCTGTAACTCATAGATAATCCACACATTTATCTTTTTCACAATTCCACGATTTAATGCTTACTAGTTATGGATTTCTTCACTATGAATACTGTCCAAAGACTAGTTATCCTCCACTGACATCTTCTCAGATGGGTTCCTACCATAAATCAAAGGGGTATAAATATTGTGCAACATTTTGATATTACATCTGGCATTTTCTCAACGTATGTACTTCGCCACAACTCCATAGAATATGAATTAAAGATGGATTTTGACTAAACTTTTGCACTGTGATTTGAAGCTTAAGTTTTTACGTCATAATTGTGTTTTCAACCTGTCAATTAGTTATATAGCAGAAAGTTAACAAACTTAGGGAGAAAAATTGAAGGCTGAGATTCATGCCTGTCCCCAATAAGTGATAACTCTTGAGCATTTCTTTTAATTTTATTTTATTCTTCATCTCTATAATTGAAAGAGAGATATCCTGTCAATATAATATCTCAAAAAGTTACTACTATTATCCATTTCAGAAATAAACGACAAATTCTAAGAACAGCAAAGAAAAGAGGAAGCTCCACTGAGTTCTTTGCCAATGAATCTTATTAAGAAGTGTTACCAGACAAAAACTTCAAGAAGTTAGGAGTCTACAGTTCATTGGCATTTTGACCTCAAGTGACAGGATTGTAAACTTTGGATGTAAAAGTGTGGATTTAATTTATAACCACTGATAGGAAAATCAACAGTTGAATTGTTGAAATCATGATAAAATACATACATTTGTATAATAAACTGCAAGGTCATTAAAATCTGGTCCCTTGATTTTCCCATCAGTGGTTATAACTTATAACTCTGCACTTTCCCCACTAAGGTGCATCCCTCAGTTTATAAGAGTTGAATTAATTTATAGCCTAATAACCATGATAACAAGTTACATAAGCAGTATAACACTCAACATTGTGCTAGAAAACATTTATCTTGTGGTTCTATTCATGACCAAAATCAAGTAAATACAAGATGGTAAGAGTCACATTAACTGAATATTTAGAAAGTAAAATGAAATAAATAACAACAGTCAACTTCAAGTTCTTCATCAATGCTTTAGGAAACCATCAACTTTACCAAAGAAAAATGGTAACTAAGTTAAAAATAAAAATAAAATAAAAATCCAATATGATAATCTGTAGCCACTAAACATAGTTTATTAAAAAATCTAGCCAACATCTGGCAATGTGCAAGCTAGCATCAGACGAAAGGCACATTCATTTTATAGATAAATTGTAGCAAATAGCCACTAAACATAGTTTACAAGCATGGTATGTAAAGGTAAAACATACTGTACTAAGTAGCGTGGCTATCAGAAATAGTAACTAAAATGGTCACTAGACAGGTTGAATACAGGAGATAGTAAGGAGCAGGACAAGGTCTCAGATAACGAGATGATAACAGATGTACAGAAAGATTAAAAAATGCCAATAGGTATCAAAGTGGTGATGAAGCTAAAACTGATAGGTGACACTGACACCACTCTGCCAGTTTCTGGAACAATTTTAATTTCTTCTTATTGCATAAGCTGATTGAAATATGGTTGCAAACAACATGCCAAAACAACAAGGAAAAACACAGAAGATCAACCTCAACACCAGGAATAACAACATACAGCATTTTCAGCTGTCACTATAAAATGCTCTTCTGAATTCTCGGCACTTTTGAAACTATAATATATCAAACATTAAATGAAAAATATATAACAGATAGACGTTGGCTCCGAGAATATGTCATACTTGCACTAATATACACATATTACTCAATTGTTAATAGGACAACTTTAAAGAGACAAAAATGCATTAGATATCTCCTTTCCACTAACACATTCTGTTACTATATTTGAAACATAACTTGGTGTTTTAGCAAACAATACAAATAATATATCAGTACCAGGTGATTCTATTTGTCAATCCCCCTTAAAAGTCATTATGAGATTTTAAGGTCTCTCCTCTCCAACTTAAGTGGATAATAGCATTTTTTTCCATCAAACATACCACACTGACTCAAAAAAAGATAGTGATAGCAAGACTTCATTGTCTTGATCAAATGTTTATACTAAACAGAACAATAGTTATTCCCCCCTTCCCTAATTTTCCTTGAATATCTATATAAACGGATATATCACTGTCAGTTTCATCATAAAATAAGAAAATTTACATATTATCTCCAACTCCAAATGTCAATAACAAAAATGACAATGCAAAAACGCAAGCTGCTAGCATCATTCAATCCAAAATAAACAAACAAATAACTAAAACCAAAAGCTATACAAATAAAGACCATTATATCTTTAACTTTTTAAATTAAAAGAAAATAATACACAATCTCATACAGTCCTGACCTTGTACCCTAATTCTAGAAACATCGACGACTTAAACGCTGTATCAGTGGGGAACCGAGATTACCAGTGAAGGGCTTGCGTTTCACGCAAGGGTCCAGCTGATTGCACCACCGGAGCCGGCACGACTTGCCGGAGCGTCCCGGCACTCCCCGAGCAATCATGCTCCAGTTCCGAGCTCCAAACTGCGCCACCAATCGGCTCAGCAACGCATCCTGCTCCGGCGACCACGGTCCCTTCACTCTTGCTGAGACGGAACCGTCACCGACCGCCGCCACCTCCACGAGGTCCATCTCCTCGCCGTCGAGCTCCGTCGCAGCGATGCCATTGTGGACGGTTTCCTCGGCGGAGCGGTCTTCTTCGGTCATGGCGGTTGTTGGTTTGGTTGTTTCGCTATCTGTTACTGTCAGTTTATTTTATTTTTTCTCTCTCTCTTTCTAACTAACTGCAATTCCGATTGGGGCACACGCAAAATGTTTCGCCTTCTTTGCCCGTTTTGTAACCCGCTTTTCTTCAAATGACTTATTTGTCCCCGTTCTGTCAAGGAAACGACGCAGTTTTGAATGAATGTGAAGAGATGTGCGTGATGCGTCCTCTGTGCCGTTTCGGAAACGTTCATTCCTTTGGTTGACTAGGAATCTTGTTTGTTGACTTCGGACACGTCAGATTGCCGGTTTCCAAATGATGCTTAGTGTTAACTTAATTTACCCTATTGCCACCCTTAACAACCGCCTCGGGGATTTGAATTTTGAAAAACTAATGGTATTTTCGAGATTACGAGTTTACCCTTTCAATTCCGGACTTGGGCTTGCACATAAATAACCCTACTTATGGACCCTGTTCTGAGCCCATTTTGAATTGATAGATAAGCCTTGTTCGACTACCACATAGAACAGCCCAATCATTAAAAGCAAAATTGCAAAAGATTGAATTTTGTGAGTAAGAATGTTTGTTTAGGTTTAATTATTCGTTTTGATATCTATATTTATACTATTTTTATATTTTGGTTTCTATTTTAAAAAATTATACATTTTAGTCTCTTTACATGTATTTAAATTTTTGTTTTGATCCGTACCATTAAGAGTGTCTTTATTTCATTAAGTAAAATTGTCACAAAATAGAAATTAATACTTGAAACTGCCACATTTTTCTTTGCAGTTGTTAAAGTGTTAAAAATTTGTTGCTAAAGTGGTAATTTGTGGTGATTTAACAACCATCAAGAAATATGTGACAATTTTATCTAACAGAGTTAAAAAAAACACTTCACAATAAAGACAAATAGAATTAAAAGTATATATAAAGACTAAATTGTTTAATTTTAAATATAAAACTAAAACATAAAAATTAATGCAAATATGAAGACAAAATAAGCAATTATACCATTTTAGTTAAGTTGTGCGACCTTTTAAATATGTTTCATTGTTTTGTACCATGTTCTCTCTCTCTTTATTTTGGTTTAAGTGAAAAGAAAAACTTAAAACAAGAGACAATGTGACTTGTATCTTTTTGTGCAATTTATAGGTATGTAAACTTTCTCTTAAAAAAAAATATTTGTATTTAATCATGAATAATTATTATGTAATGGATGGATTTTAGGAATTGTTTTCTAGTTAACCTCTAATCAGGATTTAATTATCAAAATGGCCGACATGGATTAATTTAGTTTCTCTAATAACAAAAAAATTCTGATTCTCAAGTGCAAATTTTTAAGTGCAGATTTTATTTTTGAGGTATTTGGGTAGAAAGAAGAAGAAGAAAAAATATAGAAAAGAGAAATTTTGATAGATGTAAAAAATGATGTAACAAAAAATAAAGAAAAAATAGAAAAAATGAAGGAGAAATTAGAAATATAAATATAATAGGAACTCTCATTTGAGGGTTGAGACAATCAAGAAAATGCTTATCCTAGAACATAAATGAATACAAGAAACCCTAATAAATTATTCTACAAAATCATAGGAAAAAGACTAATGACAACTTAAATTTTTTATCAGATACTTTATTCTTTTCGCTTGGTGGGGTGGTGAAACCAACCATTTCATTAAATCGTGCAACAACGGTTCCCCACTGCACTACTACCAACCAATACATATTTTGTTTTATTACATAGCTTATTTATGTAATATAAAAATTAATTTTTCTATCCCATGCAACAGGTTAACGGGTTCAAAATTAAAATAAAAAGCTATCACATTGATAATCGAAAACTTATTATATTAAAATATTATTATTTTTTATTTCTTAGCTTATGCATCTAATGCATAGAATGGAAAATTCGATAATATATTCTTATTTTAAAAAAATCATAAATAAAATAAACTCAAATTCTATTTTGTAGCATCTTATAAGCCTATATAGGTGAATTTGACTATCAAGTCTTGTATAGTGAAAGATATATGTACTAGCTTGAAAATTAAATAAATATTGTCAAATTAAGATGTCGTTCTTGAATGAATGGAATTTTCCCAAGTCATTAACAGGAATTGAAGATCAACATTGAGGAAGTGTTTCGAGTAGGCAACGAATGACATTTGGAAGGAATATTTATTTATGTTATGTTTCTATTAGAAGTGAAATAGAGAGTAAAAAAATAAGAATGATAAAAGAGAAATAGAATAAAAAAAATCAATAAATGTGAATTAGATGAAAAAAAGTAAGAAAAATTATTCCTTTTTTTAGATGAGTGGAAGAGTATGTGAAAATAAAAAAAAAATTGTATAATTATTTATACTAATTAAAAAAATTAAATTAACTGAAAAGCATTTAAAGTTTTATTATATTGTATTTGTAAAGTTAAAATTATTTATTATTTTATGTTATATTTTAAAAAATAAAAGAATAAATAAATACAAAATACATTTATTTTCTATTTTACCTCACTTTTAGTAGTTATTTATTTATTTTTGACTTAAAACCCTCTAAGAAAAGATCATTTCTTTTTAGAAATTTTATCCTCAGTACATATATATATATATATTTTCCCTTTCCATTTACACATAAACAAAGACTGATATCTTTGTCAGATGTTAATGATTGTTGTTATAATTTGTTAGTATCTTAGATATCCCGAGGCAAGTAGAAAGGAACGTCGGGTAAAATATTGATTAAAGGTTTCAAGACTTGTTCAATTTTTTTAAGACACGATTTGAACTTTGAAGTGTAATCTGAAATAAAGATGCGAGTTATTGGAGGTTACATGAAAATATGTGTTCGTATCAAACTCACAATCATTTGGGTGGGAACCTTCTGTCTCATATTATTTAGTAAAATTATATTAATATATATATAAAATTTAAATATAAGTCATTTTAATAAATGAAGTACTCATTTTAATTCTTAATATAAGGTATTATTTTAAAAAATAATAATTTTTTATAAAATATGTTATAATTTTTATAAGATATTGATTTCTTTTTAATTTTTTATATTAAATATTATAAGTATATGTGTTTTTTTAGATAATAGAGAGAGTAATATTTTTAAATTTTAATATGATCAAATCATTTATAACAAATTATTAATTATTAATAAAGATAAAATTATATATTAATAATATTTTTTTAAAAAAATAATAAAATCAACTAATTTATCCATTTTATAAATCTGTATAATTTTATTATAAAGATCTTATGTTAAGAATAAGATAATATATTATTTAAGATAACGCACATATTAAATAAAATGTTAATTGTATCAATTCTTGTGATAACATAATTTTATCTGGTTAAATATATTTATTACATCAGTGGTTAGTTAAATAATACAAAAAATAATTGTTATAAGCTAAAATATTAATAAATAAGATCATTCGAAGAAGAAAAACAGGAATTACTACCTTGTGGGTATTAAAAAATGATAAATAATTTAAGATAAACAAATATAAAAAAAAAAAACTCAAAATGAGATGAGAGAAATGTGTATGAATGTTGATGCCTATAGAAATAGTTGTAGTTTGTGGAGTTCATAGGTAAGCTACTAAGTTTAGTTAAAAAGTTAAAAATTTATAAATTAACTAATTAACTTAAAAATATTTAATAAAATTAAGTGATAAATAAATTAATAAATATAAAATAATATAAAAATATAATTAATTATTTAATTAAAAAAATAAAATAAATTTATGAAAAAAAAAAAATTTATAATCTATTTTATTTTTATAA
>JAMLFT010009356.1:0-12800 GCA_026544285.1 Pachyrhizus erosus | reverse complement strand
GATATTGTAAAATTTGGAATGTTATAATAAATACATTGGAATTGGATTCCCATACCATAATTTGGCATATTTACTTTATCAAATCATGATTCACATGTTGTAGATGAGAAACAATTTCATCTTTGGTGCTCATATCTCTTATTGTTTCTCATATAACTTTGAAATTTTTTAGAAAAAATAGTAAAATTCAAATGGAGAATTTGATTAAAAATATTCAATTTTAATATGAAATTCATGACAGTTGGATAAAATGAAATTGGGGTGATCAATACAAGGCATGCCAATTTAGTGACGAATACAAGGCATATATTCAAGAATAGATTTACCATTATCCAATAGAACACATTTCATGAATAAGAGAGAGAAAAAAAATTGAATGAATGAAGGGAGAAACATGGGTGAGATTGTGTAAGGTTGGGAAAATTTTCACCTAAGGTCGAGAATGAATGTTAGTGGTAGATAAATCAAATTTGTTTGACTAAAAGGAATAGTACAACTGGAAGAGCACTATACAATGAACATTAGAAAGTGGTCTTCTGAATACGTCTCCATTGTTTAAGTTATAGATATCATTCTTCCTATAATAAAATTATCAAAATTATAATATATATTCATTTATGTTTAATTATCCATTTACTTTTTATATATACACAATCTTTATACCTTAGTTGTCATACTAGAAATTACTTATTTTAGTCTACATACACAATTTTTACTTATTTTAGTCTTTACAAATATATTTTTTTAATTTATTTTAGTCCATAAAATCTTAAATGATAAAGATTAAAATAGATTAAAAATATGTGTGTAAAATTAAAAAATAATTAAGTGTAAAGATTAAAAAATAAAAAATTATGTAAAAATAGAAAGTGATACACACAACTATTCATCACGTACTATTTTTGTTTTGAAAAAAAATTTCATTCCTGAAAACATATTTCTTACTCAAAATTTAGAGGAAGAAAAAAAATCACTTTTATTAATAATTAGTTTTAGAACAATTGATTAAGAATTCAAAAATAAAAGTTTTTTAAAAATATAATAAAATATCATTGATGTATTTTATAATTAATAATATGCTATGTTATTTAATCATAATTGATCATATATAATAATTTATCAATTTCTTAATAATTATCTTAAAAATTAATATATTTTTTATCCATTAAAATATTAAATGTTTTTACATGAATCTTTAAAATTAAGAAAATTTAAAATAAATCTTTGAAATGATCTGTCGTATCATCTAAGTTTTTAAACTTAATAAATTATAATATTTTTATCTCTAACATACATTAATAATATAATTTAAATCACATATTATATATAAAGGTTAAACTAACATGATTGATAGATTATAGTTTCATAATTATTATTTTATTTTCTTAATTTCAGAAATGAATAAAATCACAATATCTAACATTTTCAGTGTCAACAAAAGTTGGTTTAATTGATAAAAAAACAAACTCATATCATATAAAGACCTGAGTTTGATTTCTGTTGTCAATAAAATCTTATTTACAGATAATTGCATTGAACCCCTGATAGTTAGTCATGGCGTTAAGCTGAGGAAATTTTACTAGAGTGAAAGAAAGTACCCAACATTTTTTATAGGTGCGTAAATATGATTTCTGATAGATTAATTTGATTTAATACCAATTAAATTCTATATTTCTAGAGTAATTTTTTTTTATAATTTGTTATTTCTTAATCAATAATAATAATAATAATAATAATAATAATAAAAAAAAAACCCACTGGTCCCGGTTAGTAATTAAAATTAAAAGAAACGAAGAAAAGAAAGGAAGGAGTATCCTGATATCCTGGGAGGTGATAGAAGAAGATATGAAAGGGGTGTTTCTTCCATGGAACCAACCTCGCTTCCACACAGTCTCTCTCCCTTCCCTCTCCTTCTCTCTCCCCCCAAACAGGACCTTAACGCTCTCAGCTTCGGCGTCCGTTGAGTCCACGGAGCATAGTCTGAGTTCGCGCGAGAGAAGGCGCGCGAGGAGCGAGAGAAGAGAGACGAGGAGCGGCGCGAGGTGGAGGGAGGAGGTGGAGGAGAGGCTGATGAAGAAGCCGAAGAAGCAGAAGGGTTCATGGATGGATGAACTGAACCTGGACAACCTCGCCAAGCTTGGTCCCCAATGGTGGGTCATTCGAGTTTCCAGAGTTAAGGGGAACGACATTTCGCAACTCCTCGCTCGATCTCTCGCTAAGAACTACCCCGACATGGATTTTAAGGTCCTTGTTTTCTCTTCTGCTTTGAAATTCTTGTTTTGGGTTCTCTTAGTTTTGGTAACTGTTGTTTAGATGGATAAGGAAGAATGGTTTGGACTACTTTCTTTCAATTTTTTTAAGGGTGAATGACCACTTGCCTTCCTGAAAGTATAAAGCAATGGCAATTTAGTTTTTGACAGAACATACAATTGCATCTTGCTGGACAACTTAATGTCAAATTAGTCCTTGAATTTTATGACTTATTGTCAAATTGGTTACTGAACTTTAATGTGAAATTGGTCATAAAAAAATACAACTAATTTGTCCTTGAATTGACACATTTACGTTGTATGGTAGGATATAATTGTGACACTAGTTATACATTCAGGATTAAAGAAGAATTGTGGTTTTTTTAGAGACTAAATTGTTGACGCCATACACTTTTAAAGACAAAATTGACCATTTTTCCATTTGAAAAGTATGTTTAAAGAATTTATAATAATTATAACAATTTATAAAAAAAAAAAAAAAAGTAAAGAGAAAATAGGCTATGCACACTGTAAAGTAGTTTTACATTATTTTTTAATTACAAACCACCATGCATGGTATGTTAATCAATAACTACCTTAAATAGTGATAGTCATACAAATTGTGATTTCTGAGAGTGTAAATCTTTTTATAATTGACAGGGTATAGCCATTAAACTAAAAAGTAAAAAAGAATGCTTTAGTACTTAGGGGTTTAAGTGTTTATTTAACTAACTCTTATTAAAATGAAAGGTTATTCATGAGTTGGATTAGGAGGTTTATTAAAATAAGTTTCTTTTAATAATTTAATTTATATACACTGTTTTACACTGTCAAGTAATCAGAAATCACAGTAGGCATGACTTTAAAGAGTCATTGTAAAAGTCAACAAAGTTACTATACTTGTTAATATATGATGACTTTGTGAAAATCCTTTACACCGTCACGACATGGACCATTTACTCTTATTTTAATAAGCTTCACCGTGAAGTTTATTGAAACAAGATGACAAGATTTTACAAGGTTTTAAGTTGCTTACACAAGTTCAAATGAGTTTCCAAACACTCCCGTTATACTTTTCAATAAACTTCATAATTGAACTTGTAAATAGTTTCTTATCGAAGTGTTTAATTAAGCTAGTTACTCAAACATATCCCAAAAGTTAAAAATAAGGACAAAAGTTTGATGTAGTTACTTGATTGTTTTTGTTATCGCTCTCCAATTTGAATTGGAATTTCACTTCAGTGGCATATATTGACCTTTAATATGAACCTTTGTTACGTGAATTATCTAGATGAAACTCACTCTGATAAGAGAACAACATCAAAACATGTAAACACTTACATTTAAGTTTTGCCTAAAACTAATTGCTTCTTAAAAGTTTTCTAAAACAAGCTGCATTGCACAATACTTTTTTTTTTGGTTCATTTTAACTTGGACGAATGGTTCTTTGTTTGCAGTTAGTTTTTATGAAAAGTGCTTGTAGTCTCTTTGTTTGTTTGAGTGAGTTTTAGAGAATGGCCATGTTAATTGGTGTTTGTAGCAAACAAGCCCACCAACTTAGTAGATGAAAAGTTAAAATAAATTGAGTGAATGAGAAGTGATGTTTCATATAAGGTTAGTTTATTTATTAATGTGGTAGTGTTTGGTTTTAGATATATGCTCCATCTGTCAATGTGAAAAGGAGATTGAAGAATGGTTCCTTCTCCGTTAAACCAAAGCAACTGTTCCCGGGTTGTGTTTTCTTGAGATGTGTGATGAACAAAGAGCTACATGACTTCATAAGAGAGTATGATGGTGTTGGAGGCTTTCTTGGTTCCAAGGTTGGAAACACGTAAGCATCTGCTGCTTCTGTCTTTTCTCTTTTAAACTTTTATTGTAAATCTTTTTATGCAAAGTTGGATTCTTGTGCAAGGCAAGATGCATAAAGGTATTTGAGAAGCTGAATATATATGTCTTCAATTCATTAGTTATGATAAAGAGATCTGACTGCAATCTGGAAAACAAGCAATTATCTGAATGAAATTTCTATCTTGTTTCCCTTGATTTACGTTGAAGTATAATTTTTTAAAGTTCCACTCTCTACTGAATGGAAAGTTTGATAAATATAGACCCTTCAGATAAGTTTTTTTAACAAGAACTTCTAGGAGAAAAAAAAGGAAAAATGAAATAAGTTTTTCTAATAAGTTAAAATTAGCTTATGCATAAACTAAAATTAACTTATATGTAGAAGTTAAAATCAGTTTTTTGGAAAAGCTATTTTAACTTCTCTGAAAAGCTCACTTAAATCTTAAGCAAACCTCAACAAAAAAAAAAAAAAAAACTTATGCATAAGAAAATTTTAGTTTATGAGAGAAATTTATTTCATTTTTCTTTCTTATTTTTTTTTTTATAAACATTTATGGAGAAGCTTATCCAAACAAGGTCATTCTGTCTTTGAGAACTGACGGGGTATACCTGATTAAGTTATGATGAATTGAGATGCTGATATTTCTAAGATTTCAATCAGGTGGTGTCTTTTTAGTTTGCGTATACTTATGGTTTTAATTAATGATTAATGATTTCAGATGTTGAAAATATCTTAACTCTAATGTTTCTAATCCATATTTTTCCTTGTTCCTGATTAGCCTAATTGAAAACTCCTAATTATTTTTACATTTGCAGAAAGAGACAGATCAATAGACCGAAGCCAGTATCGGCCAAAGATATGGAGGCAATCTTCAGACAAGCAAAAGAAGAACAAGAGAAAACTGACCTAGCTTTTGAGGAAGAAGAGAAAAAGGCTGCACTAAACTCTGGGATTCCTAATACTGAATTAGAAGCAGATGATGTTTTGAATGCTATTGTTGATTTTAAATCTAAAAGGAGATCTAGGAAAACTTCTGACCAGGTGACAGTCACAGATGCTCCATCTAATCGAAACAATTATAAACTCCTTGTTCCAGGCACCACTGTTCGTGTTGTATCTGGAACATTTTCAGGGTTTACAGGCACACTCAAGAAGCTGAATAGAAAAACCAAATTGGTGAGTTTCTTCTTTAACAACCATAAATTGACATAAAGATTTCTGTTCAAGACACACATGCAAGTTTATGTGATTAAAATTGCTGAAAATGCCTATCAAAGAGTGAATTAGTGGGTCAGATAATTATGTGAATTTCTTTTCTCCCTTCTTTGTAGACTCAAATAACCTTCTTCATGCAGGCCACTGTGCATTTCACTCTATTTGGAAAAGAGAACATAGCCGACATAGACGTTAATGAAATTGCTCTAGAGACAAACTGATGCCCTGTAAGATTTTATCCCCTAATGGTATGCTTCACACACCTGGTGGTAATCATAAAACGTAGGTAGTGGTATTGAAAAAAGAAAAAAAAAAAAAAACATTGAAGAGTTGGCACACTGCATGCCCTTTCAGCCTTTTCCATTTGTGGATGAAGCTGAATTTTTTTATAGAAAAATAATGCATTATTATATCTTGCCTAGTGCTTACTTGTGTATTATGAGTCTTGTAGAAGTTAAGGAATTTACTTTTAGTAAGCTTAGCAAGACACAGGTGGAAGCTTTTTTCTGGTGCTTCATTCCCAAAACTGAAATCTGAGAGATGTCTATGCATTGAAGGGCCTAAAATTTAAGGTTTGTAGTTGATAATGGTATTGAGCTAAAAAGCTTGATTTGGATTTGTACAACTTTAACTGAAAACAAATTAGGATGACATGACCGAATTTTCTTATTGATTGTGTACATGTTACTTTAATTATTTTTGGGAAAAACAATAAAACAAAATCTTCTGAGTTCTGAGACTTAGTAGTATTTCCTACTTAATGTCTTAGGTACAGTGCCATTTCTAATCAATTTTTTGTGTTAACTGATACCGGATATAATGTCTGAGTTTTACTATCTCTATTGAAAGGTGAAGAAAATAATTGGCATATTACAAATGTAATGAACATTTGTTGAATTTCTTTTACAAATGCTCCTAAGTAAACATATATTATCAAGTGTATGAAGACCATCTTCATTCGGACATCGTTTTGAATTGCTGTTTTGCCAAGTCAATAATTATTGTAATGTTGGTTGTTAGAAGTCAATTATCAGTGGTTCTATGCGTAGGAGGACTATGCTAATTTTCTAGTCATACAAGGCATGAATTTGAAACTGTACTTAAGAAGAATCAAGCATGTGCATCACTTGAATAAATTACCCATTGATAATGTTTTGAATCAAGCATGCATCACTTAAATCAATTATCAATGATTTGAAAATTAATTTGTTTATTCAATTCTAAATTCAACTGAGTGGTGTATGGTACACTTGTTTGATCTCCCAACCCAAGATTTGAATTTTTATTTTTTTAGAAATATCGTCTAAAAACAACGTAACAATTTATTAAATTTCAACTCTGGGTAAATCAACCCCGGTGAATTTAGAATTTAGTTTTGTAAATTTTAAATTTTATAATATGATTGTTTGGCACACTTGTATTATAATTTTATATTGAATAACTTTTCTAAGATAAATTATGTGTTTCATTTGTTTTTTAAGTGATAAATGAAATAAATGTATCTGTTTTACTTAGTAGCTCCAAAATATGCTCTTTGTTTACCATTCGTAAATGACTAAAAGTTGAAGTATAATGTATTAGAATAAAATGCCTTATTCCAAGACATTTTTTTAAGTATTTTTTTTTTTCGCAGAAATGTGTATTGATATCAGAATACAGTAAAATGAAGAATAAATAAGTTTATAATGTTGCTGCAGTTGATTGAATCCTTTTCTTTTTTTCACCCGAATTAATTGGAACATTTCAGAAGAATGTTCACACGATAATTTTTCAGGAAAAATGTGGATAGAATCGTCAATAAGAGGTGGCTTACCTGGTTGTCCATTAGATAAATGCATGACAAAAGTGGCCTAATTTTATGTCAGTTTCTTATAAAGCCAAGAAACAACTAGTTAGATTAAACTTGTCTGAGTATTCAAGAATTAGTAATAAATATTCTCTCCATTTTAAAATAATATTCTTTAATTTTTAATTTTTTAAAATAATAGTTTTTTTAATTTTTTTAACTCTTTTTTCTAACAATACTTTTAAATATTTTGTTAAAAAATAATATTCCTAGATATAATTAAGATAATTAATATTTACATAAAAAAAGATTAATTTTAAAAATAAGTTAATACATAGTCAAATGTATCTGTTATTAGTGAATAATAAGATAATTTAGGATAAAAGTAGTTAAAAATTGAAAATATTTTAATCTAAATTTATGTCAATTGGCAGCGTGTCCTACTGCTTTTACTGCTTTTATTCGTTCAATGTAAATAGTTATTGAGATAAAAAAAAGGTAATTAGTTTAACTGAATCATGAGGGGAGAAACTCATCTTTGAGTTCCTCTAAAAGCTGTCTTCAACTATTGTTGTCATATTCTTTTCTTGTGTTTCTTTGTATCACTGGTTGGATTCGTACTAATAAAGTTCAGCTGGAGTTATGATCCAAAAAGAAGGAAACAAAAGTTACACGGAAGCCTTTTTTATTCATCTGGTAAGTGATGTAGAAGCCTTTCTGGAAAGCTTTTAAATTAGGCAGACAAGGGAAGTAGTGGCCAAATTGCCATACTTACTGATACTAACTTCCACTAGGACTTGGCCACAACACCTAGTTTAGTGGTCCCCTGAGTTTCTAATGTTTGATCTTTAGTGAGTGATTAGATTTGTTTATGGTAGTGATTCTGCTTTTGAGAATTGGCTTGGGTCATCTTTTGAAACCTATGCATCAAAATCAAATTTGGTCATGAACTATGGTTTGAAGTAAAGCAACATTTACTTGCTATTATGTTGAAATTTATTATTATGAAAACTGAATAAATGAACTCAGATTTTATTATTTTACTATAATTCTTATATACATGGTTACAAGACAAAAGAAGCACAAGATGTTTGAGAGTAACAAAAAATAACTACCAACTAATTTAGTAACTAATAGCCAGTAATTAATAACCAATCCTTCAATATATCCTTCATCCTCTATCCTTGGACAAAATCCAATGATGAGAAAAAAGGTGGAGAAATTTAGTATGTATATTGATTGACTGAGTTAAAATGGAAATAAAAGATAAATGACTTTATGTTGCACACTTTATTTTAAAGAGATAACAAATTTGATGTTAAGGGTGATAAAATAGGTTGGATTTTTTTGGATTAGTCCATTTAACTCATATTTTTTGCAGGTTGATCTTAGTGCATGTTTGAATTGTTGTAAAGATGCAGCAACACTTGTTCTAATGTACATCCAACAGATTAAGATTTGTTTACAAACATAATTTTGAGCCTTGCTAACGTTTACTTAAATATACTTTTGGAGAACTCAACCCATTAGTCTGCTTAATCCGACACATTTTACTCAGCCAAAAATTAGGTTGATGATAAATTTGGGTAGACCAATCCATCAATTTTTTGGTTAAAAAGTCTGCAAAGTAAAAGAAAAAAAAATACATTTTATTTAAAAATATAAGTTATTGGTAAATATTATGCACTACATGTTATAAAGATAATAAATGGGACTATGAAGTTGCTATAATAAATAGAATTTATTTTTAAGTTTTTATTATTTTTAGATATTTTTCTATTTTTTCTTTCTTTTTAATTTTTGACAAGCTAGTCTATTAGCCCACACATAAATAGAGTGGGCTACATTTTTCAACATAAATCCCCACAAGTAGGTCAATTTGTCGTTGGTGTACTTTTTGGTTAGTTGACAGCAAAGTAGGGCAATTGTTTACTTTGTCATCCCTACTTGATGTGTTTCGTGGACTCACTGAAAGATAGGATCTTAAACAATTTGTAAAATAAATTAATTTGTTATCACAGTACAAAGATGTAAGTGTAGGAATTGGATGATGAAGATCTTCTAACAATAAGTAGATCTCAAAACAATCTGCTACTTCTTTTATTTCTATGAAATTGAAAAGAGACCAAGAAAAATTGAGAAGCCAATCATAGATTTGTGAGATTCAAAGCTCAATTTGAGTCACTAAAGCCAATGAGTCTAAGGTTTGATTTTGGAGGGAAGAATAAGCCATAGCCAAGACATCTTTTGAGGTAAAGTAGCACCAAGTGCAACATCATAGTAGTCTTGCATAAGGTTGGATATAAATTGACTAAGCTTATGGACATTGAAGCTCAAGTTAGATCCAGTAATAGTAAAATATAGCAAACGCCCCATAAATTCCTTTAAGACTTATTACCTAAATAAGGTTTATCACCATCTTTTGTTAGCTTGAGGCAACATAGAAATGGATAATGGTTTGCAACCAAGTAAGCTAGCATCATCACCTAATTCAAATAAATATTTTATTAGATTGTTAACAACATTAACTTCTAATCCTGTTACTTCTGACTAGTGCATGTGTAGATCAATTAGTATAAGATTGTTTCAATTTAACTAATAATTTCATATTTAAATTCTGAAACTGCATTAAATATTCGAAGGTTAAAATCTATAATAATTCTATCTAACTCAAATAATATTGTTTTCAATGCGGTCTAGACAAAAAAAAAATCTTATCATCGCTAATCCTAAAAAAAATTTGAAGTGCCTAATATTCTTGATTTTGGACTAATTATCCAGAATCTATTTGGTAGATTGGATTTCACCAATGTCATCTTTTTCTAAAACAATATTGTGAACATAAACTAGCAAATGGTAATGTGAGGACCAGTGTGTTTAACAAATAAAAAGTAATTAGATATACATTAAGTTAAAGTAAATGCCAACCCTTCACGGCTACTAAGAAAAGTACTAGTTGAAAACTAACTATCTTAATAATAGGTGAGAAGGTATGAAATTAAGTTCGTCTTAAGTATAAATCTTAGCAACCAACAGGAATTTGAACCGCTTAATGCTTCCGTTGACTTTGTGCTAAATTTTATAAATCCATTTACATCTAATTAGTTGCTTGTCGTGAAGAACTTCAATTAATATCCATGTTTTATTCTATGCAACAATTTCTTGGTCCATAGCATTTTCCCAACATTCGTGTTTAACAGTCTTTTCATAAGTTTTTGGTTCTCGTATTAGGGAAAAAGACAAGGCATAATTTTTATATGCAGGGGAAAGGTTATAATAAGACATAATAAGATAATGGATAAAGAGTACATAAGAATGAATTAGCATATGAATGTGAATTAATTATATTGCGATGATAAACCTTTAGATAATTTGGTGGATGTCTAGATCCTGTGGGGTGCACGTAGGTAACGGTTGGGGAATAAAGGGTTGTGTTAGTGATTGGATAAAAAATACGCTGAATTTTACTTTTATTTTTTAAAATAAAAACAAATATAAATCCTTCATTTCAAAATTAATTTTAAAAAGTCAATTTCATTAAATCAACTTTGTAAATACTCACTCAAACACGCTCAATAGGTAGGATTGCATGGTTGGCCAATTCTCAGACACACTGAATAATAATTTTTTTTTTTTCTCGTGAGAAGAGTTTTTTTTTTTTTTTTTTGCGTATGTGCAAACAAACTCGAGATATAGAAGAGTATAAATTTTTCTTTTTATTTTAATTTATTTTAATTTATTTTTAATTATACATTTAATTGTAATTTGACTAAAATTGTTCAAGACATATTTTAAGAGAATTTCTTTAAAATAAACTAATCCAAACTAAACACGCATAATTCTTTCGAAAACCATTTATTAAAATATAAATCACCTCATTATAAATTTACTTGTAATCAAAATAAATCTATAAAATCATTACCTCTAAACACAATTAGATATATGTTTAGCCTTTGGGCTCTCGAATACGATGTTGCTCGGTAACGAACAATTTGTTGCAGAGATGAAACACAAAGCGAACAAAGCACTGCGAAAGCGAAATAACGGAAATAAAAAGGGACAAATGGGCCTACTAAATTCACCAACCAGTGTGTGGTTGTGACCTTCGAAGCTTTTGAAATCGCACATTTTCAGTGTTTTTAGGGACAAAGCCACAAAAGGTGATAGAAGGATAAGAGAAGGGGAAACCATCATTCTCCAACGTTCCAATTGAAACTTATCAGACCAGAAGACAAAGAGGATAGGAAAGATTATTTCATTTTTAGTTTTTTTTTTTTTTTGTTTTTGCTCTACATTGTACTATAGTTTTCACTTCCAACTTTTAAGGAGAATGTTATCCTATTTGGATATTTTTCAGATAAGTTTACTTCAACTGGCTATCATATTTTTTTTTTTATTGTAACTAATATTTTAGTATTTTTTTATACATAAAAATAGAAAATATGTATAACAAATTTACAATAACTCATATGTACTATTTAACTAAATAAACTAGATTTCTTGATATATTTTAACATTTATACATATTATATAAAATAATAATTTAATTTCATATGTACTATAAAAAGTCAATAAACTTTTTGTATATATTTTTGTCTTAAAAAAGTTTTTGAATATATAATAATTAAAATTTATAATAAATAAATAATTTTAAATGTATAAAATATTTTATATTTATAAAAAATAATTTAAATTATGATATAATATTATTTTAAATTAAAATGAATAAAAATTAAGAATATTAAATATACAGATAAAAATATAAAGAGAATAGTTAGAAATGATAATTATATAAGAGAGAGAATGTATTCAAAATATCTAATTGAAAGAATAAAATTTCAATTCCTAGTGATTTCTGATTTATAATACAAAAGGGTATATAATATGATTGATTAAACATATAAATTAAAAAAGTTGGTGGGATCAACGGATACAATATCATATATGTGTTATCCGGAAGAAGCCGAGCCTATGGTGGGAAAGCATTTAAAAATCTGAAGCTGGATCCTTTGGCCCCACCTCCACTTTCAAACTTTTATTATCTAATCCGTTCCACTAAGTCTATGACAGTCAAATTAGAATAGTAGATTGTATAGGCACATGTCCAAGTCCCCATACCACATTTATTCAGATCCCCTCCGATTTTTCCTTTTAATGTTGGACAAATGGAAAATTATCATTTAGATAAATTATTTTTTTATAAATATTTAATTTTAAAATAAAATTTATTTATATTCTAAATAATATATCATGTGTTCAAAGAAAATAATATAATAAATCATTAATTATTTTTTTAAAATATAAAATTTTATATACTTAATTTTATTGACTTAAATATCAATTTAATTTTAAAAAAATAACATTTTTTATTTCAGTTATTTAATTATTTTTTATTTTTTATTTTTTATCCAACTAATTTATTAAAGACTTTAGTTTTGTATGATGATAAATATTTTGTGTATTATACGATAATCTTATTATTATTAATATTTTTATTTATAACATTTTTATTAATCATTAATATTTTTTGAATAAAAAAAATAGATGATTAATTTACGGGGTTAAAGATAATTTTTAGCAATCGATGCATATGACTTTTAATTATCTTTTATTTACATGTATTTTCTAAAAATAAAATATGAAATTATTTAATAATTTATTTATATTATTTAATATATGAAAACGTTGATTTTCAATAATTTCT
>JAMLFT010009355.1:0-12801 GCA_026544285.1 Pachyrhizus erosus | reverse complement strand
TAAATAAGTAAAATATAGGTTTTTTTATAATTTACATAATTTACAAAAAATATAAATTGTGTGCAATTTTTTAAAAAAATAGTACTTTTGCTATTTCAATATATTTTATATTATATCTTATCGTTATTTAGTATGTATAAAATATTTGATAGAATTATAGTTTATTCTACTTATATTTTATCATATTTTTATTTTGTTCTTTTATTATATCTTACTCGTAAAAAAAGCTCATAAGTTTCATTATACTTTAACCATTAAACTTTTATTAGTCACAATTAAGTTAGGTACATGCGAAATATCAATGATAAAAAAAGTTATTATGATTCAAATTTGATTTTGATTTATAAATTTTCGATCATTCAATGATAAAGCTATTTATTATGTACATTATATATGTATTATGTGTGAACCTAAAATATTTTTTACTAAAAAAATTGAAAACTAAATTTTTGAATCATTGACTTATTGAAGAAATTTATTTCTTTTAACATGTATTTTTTCATATATACAAAGTTAAAAATTAAATCCTTAATTATATGTTTATGAAACTTGATTACTAATCAATTGTATTATACCATGATAAAGTAAACAATATATTTGAATATGTAGTATATATGTGTGAGAAATGGGAAAATAATTTTTTCTAAAAAAATGTATTTAGTTAATTTAAAACACAAATCATTTTTCAACATGTGAAAACTACATTTCAAAATGAGCATGTGAAGTTAGGGCATAATTAAAAGCAATAAAATTATTTAGAGATGTTCATAGGTTCAACCTAATTGAATGACCTGAATAATTCAAACTAAACCAAAAAATTTTATATTGGTTGGATAGTTGATTAGTTCAAATTTTAAAATGATTAACTTGATCATATGAGTTTGGATATAAAAATTTGAACATGTAGAATATGAATCAATTTGAGCTTTATCATTTAAAAATTAATAATTTTTTATATTGTGTAACTTTATAATTATATAATTTTTATATTGAGTAATTTTATAATTTTCACTTTCAGTGTTATCCATTAGTTTTCTTTCATTTTATAATGATTTTCTATTTTTATATTATTTTTATATTTTTGTTTTTTAATTTTTTATTATTTTATTTGGTGATCTAATAATCCAATATGAACCAATCCAAATATGATTGAATTGATTTGGTTTGAGTTGCCATTTTTTTTAGCAAATTATATTTATATTTCTTGAGATTTTTTTAAATTAGACATAATATTATTTTTTTTATTCTTACACTAATCTTCATTTATGTTTTAAAAAATTAGATTATCTATTATATGTTATACTAATATATTTTTAATGTTTTAAAATATTATATTGATATCTTTTATATATTATATTAATATTATAATAAGAAATATTATTATAATAGTTAAAAAAATAAAAAATATTTATAAAATTTCATAAAATTTTAAAAAGAACTAATATAATTTTTTTTAAAAAATTAATCCAATCCAAGTCGATTAACTTTAATAAATTTAGATCAAAATATTTTCCAAACTTGAACTAAGCAGATCCGTCGACACCCTAGAATTATTCATGGTGGTCTAATTAAAAGGAGAATATTCGATAGTATAAAACATTTTAGCACAAAACATATACGAATCTGACATTTTATTATTGCATATTCCAGTGTATGGTCTTCCTATTTTCTGTAGATATATATACTTACTTGCAATAGGTTAACTGGAATTTGTTACATAAAAATTAGAAACTCAAAAACTGTTACCTCAAAGATCTCCTAATAAAAATAATCCTAACCTGAAAATTAAAAATAAAAAAGGTAAGTGTGTTAATTTTTCTAATGTACTTAATTAAGTTACTTAAGCCAGTGAATGACCCACTAATGTAGAGAGTATTTTGTTTGATGTTTAAACATCTAAATTGAGGTCCATCCTTCATGAAAAGTTTTACCTACTTATTTAACAAATCGTTTTTTTATTAATTGAAAGAAATTTTCATCTAAACGAAAGTTTATCTCAAAATTATTTATTTATTATTTTTTCATTGAACGTGAGAAACTCCAAACATAAATTAAAATACATTAAATTTAATTTTAACCAAAATTAAATTTAGAAAATTCAACCAAGCTTCAATTTTTGAACTAAAATCCAAATACACATCTATACTCACTGCAACTAGGAAGAGGTAGAGACCGTGTTTGTGTATTATGAATCATAGATGAAAATATAGTAGGAGAAGGTTTTTGGACGAGTTTGAATGTGTTTGGTCTGGCTCTGCTCTGCTTATCTAAAAAATGGACGCGCGTCATGTGGATACGGAAATGCGTTTTGAAGTCAAACTAGACATGCACTTTATGTTCTTTGACTGCGTTACTGTTTTGGAAGAGGTGACGACCGCGTTTTGTCCCTTTTTTCATATTCTTTTTATTCTATTTTTTTTTTCTTATGAATATAACATAAGTAAAGATGAGTTTACTTTTTGGTCATTGTCCCACCCAAAATATCAATAAAATCATGGTTTATATAATTTTTTTATTTCTATAACAAGTTACTTTTTTATTTTTATTTTTGATTTAATTCCTGAATAAAAATTAAAATAAAAAATTAAATATTTTAAAATAAAAAAATATTTTATAAAAATCAATCTAAAATTATTTATTAAAATTAAAACTTAAGATATACCTAATAATGTATAGAATAAAAATAAATAAATTCAACTTCTTAACATGATACATTAATCCTAACATTACATATAATTAAATTATAAAAATATAATTTAAATTAAAATATTTATAATACATTTTAAAAAAATAATATTAATATAATATCATAACATATATTATAAAATATTATTCATAAAATTAATTTTTTATTATTAACACATAATTGTCAAAATAATCATATACATATATATATATATATTTTAAAAATATAGGATGTTAGATTGTGTTAACATAAATTTAATATAACTTTAACTCATTTTTAAATACATGTAAAATAATTTTTAAAATTCAAACTAGTTAAAATTATCCTCAAACCAAGTCCAATTAATAAGGCCGATCGAATAAATCCTCACAAATTCCTATCAATAATTTATTATCATATACATAACATTTTTTTGTCTGTTTATTTTTTTCTATCTACCTATGATATTCAAACTTAAAATAGAAATTCATCTCACGGTCTCACCTACATATATATCATAGCACTACATATATATTGGAGCCAAGTACCTTGCTATTCTTAATTTATTTATTTTACGATTATCAACACAACAATGATACGTGTTTGATAAGATGCTTTACAAACTTATAAGTTATTTTGATTATTTTTATAGATTACATGTTATTTTTGAATATTGTTTAATTACAAACATTTTATTGATATTTATTATTTTTATATTTTTTAACTTTTTTTTCTTTCTACTAAGTAGTATAAAATAAGATCGGGATATTTACCAATAATTTTGGATTCCCATTAAGCGAGTATCTTCCATAATAATATATGAACAGGCGTTGGTGTTTGGTTTCGTTCAATTCGTTGAACTAATTGGAAGGCGAAGCAATGGTTGATGGTGTGGAGGTGACGTGGAAAGCAAAGACATTATTGAAGAGCACCTACATTGACTTGTTTTTCATTTTGGTGGGTGAATGTGTTGCACACATGCACTTGGTTCGCGTATTTGGGGTTTAGATAACTTGACACTCCCCATCTTCCTTCATCCTTCTATGTTGGTAACTGAGGGAGGTTTATTTGGTACTTTAAAAACACACTCCTCTATCTATACTTTCAACAATGGCCTCTCTTTTGGAACTTTTCGGAATCCCGATTTCCCAAGCTATATTAGCAAACAATATTCCAATTGTTTTATGAATTGAATGTATACATATCCCTTTCAGTTCGTTTAGTACATGTTTGAAGCTGATAATTTGTTCTTTAAAAATTAAGTTCAATCAAATCATTCTCACTCCTTAACTAATCAACGTATATTATTCATCAACAAGAAGCAAGATTGTGCAATTAATTTAAATGTGAAGGTAACGTAACCTTCTGAAGGAGTGTCCCACCTAAATGCCCATCTCTTTTATGTTATGTATTAAAGTATATAAAGTATGTCTGGGGAAGGCATTACTTAGTACATAGCTTGATTTGATCACAGATATCAAGGTCACTTGAAATTCTTCTACGTTCAACTCTGTCAACTAAAGGATTGCTTCCCTCGGTCATATCATGCTCAGCGCCATGTTTGCTTCTTTATTTAAGGTCTGCATGCATTGCAGTTAGTATTTGTCCATATCCAGACAGAATTAGTTTTAGACTTTAATTCTTAGTATAAGAAAATTATACTATCACTTCATTTAATATAATTATTATATAAATTAATAAAATTATCATACATTATATCTTATAATTGAATAATAATATAAAAATTCTTTACATCCTAACTCCTTGAATTAATAAATATTGAAATTAAAAAACAAATATTACTTTATGGTACAAAATCAGACAGTGTCACGAATAACATGATAGAGTTATTTTAAATTTAAATAAAAGTAATCCAAAAAAATAAACAGACAAATTTTGTGTGTTTGACTCTACGTTAAAAATAAACAGACAAAGATATTATCTATTTTAATGTTTAATTTTATTTTTAAAAAATATCTTAATAACCAAAGAAGAAAGTGTATTTATAATTTATTTTTTATCTCAATTTTTATCTGATATGACATTTTTTGACATAATAGATAATGTATATTATGAAAACATACAATTAATTTTATGCTAAATCTTTGCAAAGTGATATTGGATACACAAACAAAAATGAACGAATAAACTTTTATCCAAACACGGCTAAGAGAATGAATTTCATTTGATTGAGGAAATCAGAGTGATGCTTTTGATAATAGCAAAAAGAGGGAAAAGGATATCGAAAATGAGGAATAAAGCTAAAACCAATATGAATATAGTTGTTGTCGCCAAAAGACAGTCTGAGAATGAGAAATCTTAATTCGGCAAAATCTCCATCAAAGCGACAAATTGGAAGATTTGAGTATGTCTTTAAACTACCGAATAAGCCTCCCTCAGTTGGCCAAAATTCAAAGAAGATAGGGTGAATGTTGAAGACACTAAAAGTGAAAACTATATACTATTCAAATCGGAAACGCAAGTGAGTATTTGGTGGGTAATCTTCAATAATATATTCATTTTTCACATCCTTTCCACAGCCTCAATCATTCATCGCGTTCCAATTAAACAAAGGGACCAACTGAAGTGTAAATTGGAGATATTAAATCAATTACATATGATTAAAGTTAATTGCCTCCAGCATTAAGTGACATGTAAGCCGAATTACTGACGTTACATTCAAAGAACACATTATTTTCTTAATATACATTACTAATTAATAATTATGAAGTGAATCAATAAATAATATTTTTTTAGCCTACTCTAAAAACGAATGACAATTATACTTTTTCTCACATTTTTAAAATATTTTTTATATGATTGATTAAAATTTATTATTATTTTTAGATCTCATTTCTTATTTAATGATATTTTTTAATTTAAATATAAAACTTACAAAAGTTAATAATTTTTAATAAGTTCAGTTAATTACATAAAAAAGTATTAAAAAGAATGTCTCTAATATTTCTTTAACTTAAAACACATTGACTAAATATTAGTGAATAAATAATTTCTAAAAGTGTAAATTTTTGAATAAATAATTTACGCATTAATAATATAAAAAGTATAATTTTATATAATGGAAATTATTATATATAATAAATTTATTTACTTTTATAATAATTATTTAAAAATTATATTAACAATAAATTTTGAGTGAGTGAATGACAATGTAAAATATGTTATATTAATAATGCATAACTATTAAATTTAATAATTTTATATTATCATCAAATCATAAATTATTATATATAGATTTTTTCATTGATTAATACTGTACAAATTTTACATTAACAACATGTAGAAATTAAATTCTTAATTAACAACATAAATTTATACAAATATTTTTGGAATTTACTTTTTTTTTTTGCAATATCATCTTACAACAAAATCGTCATTTATAGTAGGATTGGTAATTTTTATAATAATTATTTTAATATTGTACCTAAAATAAATTATAATTAATTAAGAGAGTAAAAATCTTTATACTAATAATAGATAAAAATTAAATTTATATGACTATTTTTAAGTTATTATTACATTAATACAAAATATCCATTGACCTTTATTGATAACTAATTTTTTCATAGAAAATTTGACTAATTAACTATTTTTAGTGAGATTTTCTTCTTCAATTAAATATTTTTTTCATTTATAAAACATAAATTCGATACTTTTTTTCAAGAGATTCAAATCTAATGTTACGCGGATCAACAACAAGTTAATAGACTCGTATTACTATACATATAGTTATTGAATATTTATGTAATACTAAATTAAAATAACCTATGACTTTGATAAAATTTTTAATTAATTTTTTTACTAGTTAATATATTGATTATCTCATACATATGCATAACATTAAAATTTTCATTTTTTTTAATTTTTTTTTATTAAATGCAAGCTACCCTACTTATTGTAGACAATGCAACTAAAATTTAACTGTTACAATCAATGCACCTATTGATGTTTGTTCTCATAATCAGATTTCAACAATAATAGAGGTAATATACAAGTTTAATTGTATGTATTTTTTTTTAACAATAGAGTTGTAATAATTTTTAAATTTTTTTTCATGACATACTAAATGTTAATGTTAGAACATTTTCTCCTATAAAATTTAACAAAAAATTAATAAAATTAAACAAAAAAATTAAAAGTAATTTTGAAAAATTCAAAAACAAAAAATAAAATTATTTTTAGAGGACTAAAATAATATATGAATGAATATTTGAATAATCAAAATCATATTTAACCTATTCAAATATCAAGAATTCATTGATAAAGAGATGTATGAAGAATTTAGAAAAATCCTTATAAGGTACATACTTATTCATTAATGTGCAAGGTAAATAATTATTCATTAATATGTTTTTTTATTGGTTAACTAAAAATAATGGCATAATATATATATATATATATATATATTATGTAGGGAAAAAGATATTGAAAGAATACAGTCATTATTTGGTTTCTTAATTAAGGAATATTCGAAGATGATTAACAAGAAACATTTTAAAATAAATATTATATTTTATTATAGTTTTCATATATATCATAATCTTGATCACATTGATTATCCCTTTAAACATATTAAAATAATTAATTATCAGTGAATTTTAATCTATTTTGTTAACAACTATTGTATTTAGATATCTTATAAACAGATTTATTAATTTTTATTGAAATTATTTTATAAAATTAATTTAATTATATAATACGAATAATTTTAATAAACAATTATAGTTATAAAATTTAATTTGAGAGGTAAGCATATTAAAATACTAATTACAAAAAGTTTTATATTAATTTTATTTAAAAGAACCATCGTTTTCCTCAACTGTATTTATCATACATGATGCACAACAAATTACTTTTTTTGGTGGTGTAAGCAAATCCCTTAAGAATATCCTTATTCTTATGAGCTTTAATTACACAACTCCTAAGCTTTATAATTTTGCCGCACCCCTGCATTGCGCATAAATTTGATGTTGGAAATGTCCAAATGTCGTCCATTAATTGAATTGTATGGACAAGATAGAAAACATACATTTCCATAAGAGAAATTCTTTTAATCAATCATTCCTATTTATTTGTCAAGATCAACCCAAAAATAAAACACGAAAGTAGCAGACCTTTATCCCCTTAAAATCGTAGAAAATGAACATGGAGAATAAAATAAGCAATTAACGGTGCACATATTCATTGCCAAGTAGATTGCACGATCCAATAAATGGAATGGTGATATAGAAAGTAAGATTTCGTTACCATATTCAGATATAAACTAGAAACACAGGCTGCATTCTGATCCATAAACAAGAATTACATCTCCTAGCTTACACAGATGCAACCAGTTCGTAGGAAAAGTTGTTTCCTTTTTTATAATTAAAAAAAAAAAAAATCAATTTATACGGTAGCGAGTTGCGTCTGCATATGTGTATTGTTGTATCTTGAATTTAGAGTGATTTTTATCCATAGAATTTGTTCAAAACTTCAAATTGATGTTCATGGAAAACCAGCCTATAGTGGGCATACACACACACAGTCTTTTGTGACTTTGACTCTTGGCGGTACCCAAAGGTCAAAATTAAATACAAGTTTTGCCTCATATTTTAACTGTTTAGCTTTTACGACGCAAGCCACAACTGTAGTGAACGAAAAAGATGCCGAGGCTATATCAACGTGGTTAGAGAGTGGGTGATATTGCCTAGAGAGACTTTCACCCTCAAATTAGTTTTTGACATAATCACGACTAGTTATCTTAGAAAGAACATACTTGGAGAAGAGGGTTGTGGTTGTATTTATACATGTGGAATTGTGTCATGTCTAATGGTTAAGTGGTGTTATACCTGTTGCGTTTTGTTAATAGATGTGGTTGGAAAAGAGATTTACATTACCTAATCAGTAAAATGTTAATATAAAGGTGAAGTTTCACCGAATAAAATTGAATAACATACAAGTAAAAAAGATATAAATTTATTGGCTTAAAATTTTGGATTGACATTAATGTTAATATTCAGGTGACGAGAGTTGTTAATTTAATTCTTGTTATTTGATAATGGACCTCTATCGCTTAAGATGGTGAAAAATATTAATTTTTGTGATATAATTTTGTGCACCACTCTTGTGAGATTTGTAAGAAGATTCACACTTATTTTTAACATCACGTCAAAGCCAAAACTTGATAGTTATGATCAAATTTGTGCAACACTTCTCTAGACAATCAAATTATGTTTGGGTATGTAGTAATTTGATCTATATAATTCTATCCACAGTTATTCACATGTAGCTGGATCAATTTAAGTTGACCGGTTGAGACATTTTTTTTATGTGGTTTGCATCCATCTCACTTAGCTTGTGAACTATTTTTTTAAATATTTAAAAAAATAAAATTTTCCAAAAAAAATTGATGAAGAATTGATAAAAAAACAAAAAACAAAATATTAATGAAAAATCTAACAAATATGCATGAATTGTTTAATTAATAATACCTTAAGTGTTAGTTTATTTATAAGTTAATTTATAAAAAAAATATTAACTTCTCCATAAACTTTTTTAACTTATACATAATCTAAAATTAATTTATGTAAAAATTTATTTATTTATTTTTCTTATTTTTTTTAAGTATTTATGAAACAATTTATCTAAACAAATTCATAGTGATTTCACTTTTCAACTTGGCCTTGTATCATCAAATTAATTGAATGGTGAAATGTTTTTAGTTTAATAATAATAATCTTTTTAATTTAAAAAAATCAAAAAGATATATAATATTAATCGTCATAAAATAATATATGAAAATGGAATCCTATTTATTTTTTGAATATTCAATTAAATATTAAACAAGAAAGAGACATATGTAATTGAAGATAGTGGTTGTTCTCTTGTCAAATACAAAACAAAACATATGATCATGTTCACTTCTAGAGTCTAAACACAATATACAAAATATCTCTGTCTTGTTATATTGTATTCATTCCATTTCATTCTATTTGCGTGCAAACGTCAGTTAATGACATTGGATAGGGTCGGGTGTTTGTGTCATGTTTAAGATTTGAAGGATAAGCAGTGCCCCACTCAAAATTACTTCATGGATCACAATTTTTATTTTTTCACATAAAATCTACTCAATCGTCCAAGGCAACAAAAAATTTATATAAAAACCATCAATTAATACTTAAGAGTGCATATGTAGTATAATCCTCGAGATCTGAAAGCAGATCATGATACGCCAATAATTCAACCACTACCCAAAAGGAGAGTATCATAATTTGCATTTAAAAAAAAACATTGGGATTGGATTTTAATTGCCCTTTTGACAAAAATTTCTAAGGAGGCCTTTATGTTTTCTTCTTTGGATGGGAATGATACCTTATGCAACAGTGATTTTCACCTAAGTTCTTCAAAACACACTTAAGACCACCAATACCGAAAAATTATTATAAATATGGGGGGAAAAGTGGACGATTCCCCAGCTTTATAATTATAAACATTCTGTCTAGCATAGGTGTAGGTATTTGCAGATATGTAAGATAAAATAAAACAGAAACTTGGAAACATTTTGGTAAGTAATAATGACATTTTACTATCAACAATGGCTTTCCAACTTAATTTGTTCAGCAGCCAAAGAGCACGGCCACATGAAAGTATGGACAGAAAAATATAGCACTGATTAATAAGGAACAAGAAAAAAGGAAGTAATTAATTATGGATTAAGAGCAGAAATTAAAATCTAATATGAGTATATATATGATTAGAGGTGTATTTCTTCTTTCTCTATTTACTTTTTTAATAGTTAAATATTCAACACGAGATGTATTTAATCAATTTCTTCTTCGTTAAGTCGACTCTAATAGGTTAGGGGTGTATTTCTTTATACAGAAAGAGATAAGGGGCATATTATTATTTTTTAAAAAAACTTCTTTATAAAAATGATAGTAAATATGTTGCCACACGATTAACTGTAGCTACATGGGCGAAATATTGATATGACTAATAGTTACAACATGCATTGTTGAGCAAATAAAATTATATTCATTATTGATTTCAGATAAATCATAATTTTGATTGATAAAACTAAAAATAGATATATACACGTGCGTATGGTATAATGTAAATATTTTTTACATTAATTATCATGTAATCACAATAAATTTATTTACTTTTATAATAATTATATTAAAAATTATATTATGAATAATTTCAGATTAATTGATGATATAAAAATTTGGATAAAATATGTTTTTAATCTTTTATATTTAATAAAAATTGTTATTAATCTTTATTCTTGAACTTTGATTAATTTAATTCTTAAAATTTTAAAAATAATGATTTTTATCCATCAACATAAATGGTTTTCACCATAAAGATAGACAGAAATCAACATTTTTTTTATAAATTTAATAATTAAATTAATAAAAATTAAAGTCAACAGACTAAACTTAAATTTAATTCAAAGTACAAAAATTGAAAATATATTTTATGTTAAATTTTTTATACTAATAATATATGTGTATTAAACTCTTAAAAAAATGAGAAATTCTTCTGAGTACGAAAACTTTGATACCAAAGTAAAAGTCAGTTTCAGTAACTTTCTTCTCCCATCGAGTATTCTTATGCAACAATCTGCTTACCAAATTTCAAATTTCTTCAGTTTATCCGAAAACAATTAGTACCAACTCTTCCAATTTTGTCCCCAAATATAAAATAATACAAACGAAACGGTAAAACTAACAAATGAGTGATGACACTCATACATTTTTATCAGGGACGAAACTAGTTTAATTTTTATGAAGAAACTATATATATAAAGAGTAAATAAATATTTTTAAATTAACATAATACAACTAAACGAATTTAGCTTAATTAATCATTAAATGAATATGTTTATTTCAAACAAAGTTTTATTTTAGTACTTTTATTTTATTTTATTTTTATTTAAATAACTCAAGTTAACTGTTGGAGAATAAAATAAGAACCTACATACAAATTATATATATATGTGAAGAATGTTATTTTTTATCTTTACTATTTATTTTTTAAATTTAATAATTAAAATTAATTATTCATCCTAATTATTAAATTTTAAAAAAATAAATAATAAAATTGAAAAATAACTATAACTCTTTAAGAATTATTTAATCTTTCATCCCTATATAAAGATATAGTATCATACCTACAACTATTTTTTTTTATTATGAGTGTGTTAATAACCTATACCATTGATCTATTTAAAAAAAATAATTATAACTTACTAACATAGTTATATTAAAAAATAAGTATGTGCATATTAGTAAATTTTACAAGTATTTTTTATCATACATGTATTTATTTTTTAATATGATTGTGTTAACAAATTATATTGTTATTTAAATTTGAACTGATGAAAAAAGATAAAATAAGAATATTCATAAAAATTTTATAATTTTTTTGGGTAGTAATGGCTACCTCATTCGTATAAGAGGGACTGTCCCTAATCTTTTTATATTATTAGGAGAAAGATAGGACGGAGGTGAAGGACTCTTTGGTTCAAAGTAATGGGAAAAAGGAGAGAGATTTTAATAGAGAAAAAGAAAGGAATGAGATTGTAATTAGATATTATATTTGATTCGAAGGATGAGATGGAGGAAGAGATAGTTCTTTTTTTTTTTTTTTTGTTCACAAAGGAGGGATAAGAGAGGAATTTAAATTATAATTTATCTTTTTATTTTTATAATTTTAAAATTTAAAATATTAATAAATATATTTTAATCATTATACTTAAAATATTTTAAATCTCTTTCAGTTTCCTCTAAATTCTCTAATATAGGAGGAAAACAAAAATTGATTGATGAGGAATTTTTCCTCTTCCATTATCCTCTCTTCCTTTTCAAAAAATTAAATCAAATAATAATAATTTATAAAAAAAAATTTCCCTCTCCTCCCTTCTATTTTCACCAATCAAACATTATTTAAATAAAAGTAACTAAGTAAGAGGTTGGACTTGAATCTAATTTATTATAGAAATAAAAATGTCTAAACAAACGGGGTGACTAAATTAAATTATTATTCTTATTTTTTTATATCATATCATATTATTTATTATTATTATTATTTATTTCATTTCATTTTTTCTTTTCATATTAATTAACTTATAA
>JAMLFT010009354.1:0-12802 GCA_026544285.1 Pachyrhizus erosus | reverse complement strand
TCTATTTTTTTTTATAAATGATTAAAATTTATTAAAATTTATTATTTTTTGTGGCATATTTTTAAATCAAAAAACAAATATTCAATATAAAATATAACTTATTAAAATTGATAATTTTTAATAAATTTTAATTTATTATTGATATAATGTTAGAAAAAAAGTGTATGAAAAAAATATGGCTAACATTTTTTTTTATCTTATTTGTTCCTTTTTTTTTTAGATCACAAAATTTGTTTTATAAGACAATTTTACTCTATCTAAGTAGAAATACTATGGATTTTGGTTTATTTTCATGATCTTTCATTCTATTTTGACTAAAATAAAAATTTTATCCTTCTATTTTTTATTTTATTTTAGTATGATTTTTGTTCCATCATCAATTTTCAGACTGTTTGACTATTAATAAAAAATGTTCACCATTAAATCAATAATATGATATTATAATATTATATTTATTAATTACTAATAATTCTTAAACAAATTATTATTAAATTAAATATTTTATTAATCAAATTAATAGTTAAAAAATCCATTATTATAATTTCACATTACTAATTTAACAATCAATATTTTCTTATTAACAGTAAACACTCTGAAAATTGACAGTTAAATTAAAATTCTTAATTTTAAAAAATAAAAATCAAATACCTCTAATTTATTAAAGAGATTAAAATTATAGATTAAATAAAGTAGGAGAATTAAAATTATATTTTAATCTTTTAATTTTCTATTTTTTAAAGAATTTAAGTAACTTTTTAAATCATACCCGTAGGAAATTATATATGTTCTTGGGGTGGACTTTATATTTTACTATTAAAAGTAATAAGTATTAAATATGTAGTTAAAATTAACGCTGATAAAATATTACATTTACTAAAATAAAAATAAAGTGACGAAAAATTATTAAAAGGATTTTCATGAATTTAATATGTTATATTGAGTCATCGAGATACGATCATATACTTAAATGAAACGCAATAACTCAACAAAATATAATAATGTCATTTAAATTTTATATTCATTTAAATTTAATATGTAATACATATGAATGAATATAAATAAAATAAAATATATAATAGATCACAACATATCTTAGAATACATATCAATATTAGAGAAATCTATAAATTTTCCTTAATTAAAAATAACTATATAAAACAGGATGGCATAATTAATACTGTTTTAACTTTGATTTTAATTTTTTAAGTTACACAAAAATTTTAATAAAATAATTACAGTTGTATTGTTTTTCATCAGGATCCTTTTCAAATATCCTTGTGAGAAGATATAGAAAACATTAAGAAAATAAAAATATACGTATTTCCAACTAAAAAAATTATTATTATTTTATTTGTGAAATATGCGGGTTATATAATCAGTACAATTTAAGAGCGAAACAAGAAATATCCATTCTATATATTAAAAAATAAAAACAAATACAGTTGAGTCATATTTAGGAAGGAAAAATACAAACAAAAAGTTAGACAAAATACAAATTAATCCATGACACAATTGATTAACCTCCAAAGAAATTGAACTATACAAGATTAACTAAAGAAGGGAATAAAAAATAACTAAAAAAATTTTAATCATAGAACATCATTTATTTTCTACATCATGCTAACTAATTATTAGCTTTCTTTGGCAAAGCAAAGGAAGTAAAAGTTGATGCTATAGCAGTGAACAATAATCCAATTAGAAGAAAGCTGGCTGAAGAGTTGGCCTTGTTAGTAAAAGAGTTGGAGAGTAAATCTCTATTCAACTCTACGGTCAAACCAAATCCAGCAGCTGAACCCGAAATCAGAATGAATTCTTAACATGCACGTTGCTAATTATATAACAGTCAGAGTGGTGTAAGTGTTATATAGATAAGAAGTAACATTAGATAGGTTAATAAAATGATTACAGATAAGCATAGAAATTATTGAACTTGATTTCTACACCAACAGCTGTGTTATTATCAATGAGAATTGGCTTGACTGTAGCAGTGAGAATGAGCGAAATGAGAAGGAACACAAAAGTTAAGACCCTCAAAAGGAGGAGAGTTTTTGAACCTTTGGATGTAGAGGGTGTGGTAGTGCTAGTGCTATCCACCATCTCTGGCATCTTCCTAATATCAAATTAAAAAACTTGTTTCTGCGAATAATTTAGGTGCAACTTTTGACCCTTTTATTATACTAAAAGAGTTATGAACGTGTTCTCGTTTAGTCAGTATAGGGAGAAAGTCAACTGGCCAATTCGATGCATGATGGTTTCTAAGAAAAACCATCACAGCTAGCTTAGCTCGCCGAAATCAATTTGTTGACTATTCTACTGCGCTTGCTTCGTATTTTTCTGCGATCAATTTGTTGACTATTCTACTGCGCTTGCTTCGTATTTTTCTGCGAAATCTCTCACATTCTTTGATATCATTATTCTTACTTCACATTGCTTGACCCTTGACCCTATTAGCCAGAGCGTTTTTGAGTAATGCACTAGTCCACATATATATTTTCATTCACTTTTTTCACACTTAGCTTCGTGAATCTTTTGTTATAAACAATTTTAGGAGTTGATGAATCTTTATTTTTACCTGTTAAAAACCTCACCCTTATATTTTATTGATACATATTATAGAAAAATAAAAATATCATATTAACTTGATAATTTATTGCGTAACCAAATAATTTATACTATGATATAATATCTACAAAATAAAAAAGCTTTTTCTCTGGATATCTATGCTAAATAAAAATGTTATTTTTTATCATTTAAATTTAGATATATTGATTTATTTTTTTTCGGACGATGCATATACTAATACCAATTTTTGTTGGGGAATTCAATGGCAGTTAATCATCGGAGAGATATCGTTAAGATTACTTTTAATTTAAAACTTTAAGATTATAAAAAATTCATTCATAATCATAATTAACCAGTTATATAATTATTCATTAATTAAAAATCATTATAAAATTTAACTACATAGAATAAGTAATTATTATAACTAAACTATAATTATTATGAAAAGTCAATTAAATAACTAGTTAATTATTCAAAATCTGTTATATATCCAATTATAACTAAATTCAGTTATATATATAGTTATATATCTTTTTGGTCTTTAAAATTTTTTTAATGCTTAAAATTAATTTTAATTAAATATAACACAATTATTAATATATAAAATTGGTTATAAAAATAAAAAATATTAAAAAAATTCTTTATTTTTAAAACCAATTATATATCTATATTTGGTTATATAACTGGGTATATAATGGATATATACCTTGTTGTATAATTAGTTTTATATAACTTGATATAGTTTAATTATAATAATTATTTGATATATTAATTATTAAATAGTTAAGAGATTAAATGTGTGAGTATTTTTTACTTCTTAATTTATTCAATGTGAAGCTTGCAATGTGAGTTTTTTCATATTATCCTCATCCATGATCAATATGGACTTTTTAATTTATTCACATTACTCACATTTAGTAATCCAACAATCTCTCTTCATATACAAGTTATTTTCACATAACATGCTCTCTTTCAAACAAAAACCTTGTTTCTTTAATCTATATTGTCCTTCGCTCAAATCAACATGACATAACATTTGAGGCATAGACTTGTCTAAAATTATTTAAAAAATAAAATAATATAATTTTTTTCATAAATTAAAATTAACTACGTAAAAATAAGTCTTTTATTTTTAAATAATGTTTCTTTCACGTTATGGCCTCTGTTGTGTTGGTTTTGTTCTAATTTTTAATTCCACCAACTGTAATATAATCAATTCACTAGCTTTAAGTATGAACTTTATAATTTGAATTGTATTCCTATAATTGGGTTTCTATTTTTTTGTATTTTCTATTTTTTATTTTTTATTTTATTTTTATTTTTATAATTTTAAATGACCCAATTCGTACAATCTATCATCTTATATATGGTGAGTTTAATTATATTAATTATTTTTTAATTTATTAAAAAGTAAGATAAATTAGGTTGATTCTTACACGGTGGGTTAATTTGAATGAACTAAATTGACTAACTTTAAAATCTTAATTATTGTGATGTTGGTCGTAAAATAAAAATATCACAAAGAAATTTCAAATTATGAATTAAAATTAAATTTTGAATTTTATTGGGATTCAAATCAAACTTCTAACTTTTAACAGAATTAAAACAAAACTTTAAATTTTATAAAAACTAAAATTAGATTTTAATTTTTTTTTATAAATACAAAAAACACATTTATCACAAGAATATCACGTCATTCAAAATGTTCACATATAATACTAACTAGATATAGTTGTTAGTTATATTAATAAAGTTAATGATTAAAATTTAGGGTATGTTTAATAAGATCATTGACTAGCTTATTAATTATTATTACCAGTTTACAAGTTAGTTTAATATGATAATTTTATATTATTTTAAAAAGACTACAAAATAAAAATTTACATAAATTTTTTAAATAATTTTTAATCCTTTATTTTTTTTTATTATTTGTGAAATGTGTGGGGTGGTTATAATCACTATAGTTTAATAATGATAATAGATGAAAATAGAAGCAAAGAGAGAAACAAGAAAAATCCATTCTATTAAAAATCAAAACAAGTACAGTTGCTTAGTATCTTAGGAAGGAAAAATACAAACTATGAGATAGGCAAGATACAGATAATCCCAGGCAATTAGTCACAATTGATTGACCACCAGAGAAATTGAACTAAACCAGATTAACTTTATAATCCATATGAACATCATTTTCTAGACATGAAGCTAATTAATTATTGGGTTTTTTTTGTCAAAGCTAAGGAAGTGTAAGTTGATGCTATAGCTGTGAGCAAAAATCCAATTAAAAGAAGGCTAGCTGAAGCGTTTGCTTTCTCAGTAAAGGAGTTGGAGGGTACACCTCTTCCCAGCTCTACGGTCACACCAAATCCAGCAGCTGAACCCGAAATCAGAAGGTATGATATGATCTGTCCATAGAAATTAACAATACAAACTTATTTAAAATATTGAAAATATACTAACAAGGTCAAGATTAATTATTATTACTTTATGGGACAACATTATTACAAAACCGTTTGTTATGATACCATGTACCTTGTCACCGAAGAAATCAAATAGATAGCCACCATCACCGCTCAATACGCGGTTTCCTGATACCACAGTGAAGCTTGAGAACGCCATTTGTAGCAGGTTATAAGCAAATCCAATGATTATTGTAGAGATCATATACCTGCATTTACAAAAGAGTAATATTATTTTGACTTAACAATATGAAAGTATTTGAAATTAAATCAATCCTTAATCATAACTAGCTTCGGGTGAAAATCCTTCTCACATTGCCAATTATGTAAAATTTAAGTCAAAGGGGTGATATATAGATGAGAATATTAATTAGGTTGGATAATAAAGTAGAAACATAAACTATATATATATATATAATGCTTACCGATAAGCATAGACATCATTGAACTTGATTTCGGCACCTGTTTGATCATCAGTTTGCTTGACTATGGCAATGAGAATGAGCGCAATAAGAAGGAACACAAAGGTTAAGACCCTCAAAAGGAGAAGGGCAGTTCTTGAAACTGTGGAACTAGAGGGTGTGCTATCCACCATATCTCAGGCTTATCCTTTGGACCCAAAAGGCTTGTTTCTGCTTACAAATTCGGTGCATTTTTTGACCTTTTATAATATGAACATGTCAAGTCGATGCATCATAATTTTGAATAGAATATATATACTACAGTATCATATAAATGGCTGACTTGCAAAATGCTGGCATCACAGCTAGCCAGCCGAATCAATCCGTTGACCAAACTCTGCGCTTACTTCAAGTTTTCTGTGAAAGCTCACCCACAGTTTGATATCATTATTATTACTCCACTAGCCGGAGTCTTGACAAATATACTAGTTGACATTGATTTCAGTAATATATTATTGATGTGATGAGTATTATATTTTTGAAAAAATATGATTTTCTTTTTTAAGTTTTTAGTCAAATTTAGCTTTAAATCTTATATTTTCATATTGATATTTTAAAAATTATATAAATTCACTCTCTAATATAAAAGTTAGAGAAGTTGTGTGATTCAAAATATATATTTTTCTATATTTTGATTATTATTTTTTTATAACATTTTTCCTTATTTCGCACGATTGTCCTAAATTTTAATTCTCTCAACGATCTCTATTGTATTTAATTTTTTTATATGTCCTATGTTTTTTTCCATTGTGTTTTATTTCTATTTTACTTCTTAAAACGTGACGTCTTAAAATGTTATTTCTTTTAAAATGTTGATTAACAAATTTGTGACTTTGGCCACTAAATTTGAAAGAATAAAAAACCGTGTTTTATTTATTTTTCTAGTTCACAATGGTATTTAATGCTCTTATTGAGCTGTGTGACTGGTCCTGTTATTTTTTTCATTCTAGATTCCCAATAGCTGAAAAGCGAGTTGATATATAGAAGTTTTAGATCATTCAAGTAACGTGTTTTTTTGGTAGGCCTCTTTGTTATGTGTCCCTTTTTATGTATTTTTTTTTATTTTGTATAATTTGCAAATTTCTTTTTATTTAAAACTATAAATGATTTGATTCATTTGAGTTGTAATAAATATCTTTTAAATACCATAATAGATGAGTTATGTTCTGATCATGATTGGTGGTATATTCATTTTGACAAATAAATTTATATTTTTGGAATGTTGAAATTTTACAGTAATTTTTGCCGAATTTTCAATAGATTTTAAAAGTGTATGTTATACAAAATGAAATTAATAAATATGTTTGTGCGTTGGATATAGACTTATCAAATTAAATGGATTCAGATGTATAGCTTAACACGGGCACCGATTATAACTTAATAATTTGATTTCGTGGGTTGACAATAATATTAAAAAAATTAGTGTATGTAGTTACAATATAATTTGATTTTAATTTTTTTTACATTATTAACTAATTATAAATTTTCATATATAATAAGTTAGTTAATGTCTTTAAATTTTTTATAAAAATAATGAAACGGTGTTGATTTTACTATTTTTTTTATAAATATTTAAATATAAAAATACATAAAAAAAATATGATGATATGTATAATTAATTATAAAAATAAAAAATAAAACATATTTTCTGAATAATGTAATTTTTTTTTTCTGTTTTTAAAAAGCTTTCGCCCTCGACGTAGTTGTTACGATTACATTTTTGAACGGGTCAAGAGCGTGAAACTTACTCAAATTTACCTGTTCAACATGACATTAACTTTTTTTCTTAAAAAAAACATGACATTATTTTTAAAAACAATATTGAAAGCTTGTCTATATATAAAAATATATATTATTGAAAGCCGTGACAAGCTATCAGTGTCTGTCCTTTTTCCTCACAATACCAAAATATATTTTAAAAAAAAGTGTCTATCTTCTTGAGTATATGTGTACTCAAAATCAAAAACAGAAAAAACAAAATAAAACATAATTCTCCTAACACCAAGGCATTTGTCAACTCAATTTTTAATTGAGTAAAGATTTTTGGTATTTAGAATGCATTTGGTAACGCTTTTTATTTATTTATTTAAAACTATAACTTTATTTTGTATATTGTATAGAATAAATACTTATATTTTAAGATTAAAATGTATAATAAAAAAATATTTTTCTATAATTATAGTTTAATTAAAATTTATATTTAATAAATATCTTTGAATGTATAAAAACTATTTTAGATTAAGAATGAATATTTTCAACAGTTAAATATTGTAAAACTTTTTATGTATATAAAGATGTATTTTATGTTTATATTTTAAATTTTAATTATTAATATTTTTGATAAATAATTAATTTTAAATATTTTAATTATATTTATATTTTTTATTTTTAAATATTTACTTATTTATTAAAATAAATTTTAATAATATCCAATGATATATATTACTTGTAATAAATTTATTATAATATCATTTATACTCTTATTTAAAAAAAATTAAATACTTTAAAATTCTTCTTTTATATGTATAAGAATAAATATCATCTAAAATAAATGTATTATATTGAAATACTGTTTATACTTGTCTGAGAAAAAAAATTAAATGTTCAAAAATTCTTCTTTTATATATATAAATATTTACTATTTAAAAATATTATTTTAAAAATAGAATAAAATTTATGAAAATATTTTTTAATTTGAAAATCTAAAATATTTATTGTTAACAACCTATATTTTTTGAAAACATTTAATGTTTGGCAAGATTTTCATCATGACCAAACCAGAAAGAGGTGTAAAATAATTGTTACTGACAGACTCTATTTTTAGAAAAATATTTAATTTGGCAACATTTTCACAATAATCAAACATAAAAGAGATTCAAAAATATTATTATGAACAACATATGTTTTTTAGAAAATAATTGGTTCTTGACAAGGTTTTTGCAATAAGTAAACGTAAAGGATGTTCAAAACGATTATTATTAGCCACTTATATTTTTTAAAACATTTAATTTTTACAATAAATAAATAATAGATCCGAATTTTACAATAATGATTTTTTTAGAAAATACTTAATTTTTAACAATGTTTTGCAATTTATAATAACCAAATAAAAAATAGATTCAAAATCATTATCAGTAGCAATCTATATTTTTTTTTTTTAAAATAATTTTGACATGCTTTTGGCAGTAATCAAGATCATTTTTATTTTAAAAAATTCATTTGGCTAAATTTTACTATTCAATAATTAAATTTAACTTAACAGGGAGTAAGTAATAATCATGTCATCGTATTAATTGTATCCTTATAATAGATAAGTAAACAAATCATCATTAAGCATCCATTTATTATTACTAACATATAATTTAATTGAACTAACCAATAAATAAATAACAAAAATAGAAGAAAAGAAAATAAAAAGTTGATTTTTTTTATAGACTACAACTATCCTTCATTAAAAATAATCTTATTCAAGCTAGATTGAACCAGTTTACGGGCTTGGTGATAAATAGGAAGTTAATTTGTGCCATTTTGTGATTTTATTCTGTTAGACATTTAATTATTATTTGCTGAAAAAACATTAACTAGCCAAATTATTATTGGGAGTAATCAGTTTTGGGCCACGTAAAACATTTTCGCCAATAGTAAAAAAGGATCTAAGTTAAGAGGGCGGAATTTAGCGGGGCCCAGCATACATTTCCTAAGTAAATTGAAGTGAATCAAAGTTAGGAGGCTACTATTCACACTCAGCATTTGCTCTTCTCACCGCCACAACTTTTTTTTTTTTTCTTCATGTTTTTATTAAATAGGTTAGAACAGACTAAACTTTAAAAAGGTCAAAGCATAGACTCCAGTAAGCAACATGATCTATTCTCATCCCTATATATGATTACACAACATAAACTATTTTTCATTGAGTGTTTAAACTAGATACACACCTAAAACTAGTTACCTCAAATCCTCACCCCTACTCCATCTTCCTTTTATTATCAATCAATAAATTTTCAAATGAAATTCATCACTAATTATTCTCATCCCTAAGTTTAATCAAGTTCTCCTCTTTCCATACACAAATAACTCCCAATTTCATGTACACGTCACTTATCATATTTATTACTTTCTCTTCTTAATTTTCTTTCTTTGTGATGTCTTTTCTCTTTTCATCTCATTCTACCCCAAAACAAGAATAGATGTTTGTGTATGTTTGAATAAAATATTTTGAGAATCCTTTCATTTTTTTGGGTCAAGATATGCAAAGTTATTAGATCTTATCCATAAAAGTCTACAGCCCAAAAACACACCAATAAATAACAACGATCAAACAAAGTGTTTGAGTCTTTTAATTAATTAATTTATTTTTGTATTTTCTAAAGCCATAGATGAATTTCATACTCATAAGAGCACCTAAGCAACCATGTTAACAAAAGAGTAAAAATCAAAGCCAAGGATTATGAAGATTACCTAACACTCAATGTTGCGTTAGTACTGCTAGGAAGGTCCAATGAAGGCGTGAAGGAGAGAGTTTTTTTTGGTGTAATTGAAGAAGGAAAAATAAATACACAAAGGTGACAACAAAATTAACTAGAGAAGAGGATACATCATAATCCATGTTCATCATTTTCTGCGTCAAGCTAATTAAGAGACAACAAATTTACAACAACGAAAAAGAGAGAATAAGTATTGTTGTAGAAATTGTTGTTTGAATAATTCAACTAGTTAACTAATATTTTTTTTTTTTTTGCAATGCAGAGGAAGTGAAAATTGATGCTATGGCAGTGAACAAAAACCCAATTAGAAGAAGGCTGGCAGAAATATTTGCCTTTTCAGTAAAGGAGTTGAAAGGTAAACTTCTATGCAGCTCTACAGTCAAACCAAATTCAGCAGCTGAACCCGAAATCAGAAGGTATGATATGATCTGTCCATAGAAATTAACAATGCAAAGTTGTTTATAATGACAATATATTAGGCCAAAAAAAATTGTCATTCATTTGTAGAACAACATTATTGCAAAAACTTGAAGATAATTTGTTATGACATGATGTACCTTGTCACCAAAGAAATCAAATAGATAGCCACCATAACTGCTTAATACACGCATTCCTGAGACCACATTGAAGATTGAGAAGGCCATTTGAAGGAGGTTATAAGCAAACGCAATGACTATCGTAGAGATCATATATCTGCGTTTACAAGTGAGTAAAAGCTATCATCATTTCACAATTTCACAACAATTCTTACAATAGATAAAAGGAAAAGAGACAAGTATGAGATAAAATGGTTATGGGACATGTTTTATATTTTTTTCTCACATTTATCTTTCTTTAAGACAATTTTATTTGAGATATTATTAAAATATTAAATTTTCAAAACAAAAATTTAAATTGAGAATTTAAATTTTCGTTTGTTATGTTATGAAAATTAGTCTCTAGATTAATGCATTGGACATATAATATAGTGATATGGAGAAAAAAAAATGTTATAAAAATGTGAAGTGAAAATTGAAAATTTGTATCTAGTTAATACAAGGGAAAATAACAAAATTATGTATTTAATTTTTTATATTAAGCATTAACCTTTTCTACATATCAACTCTAGAAAATATGATCGGTTTGTTACATATTTTTTTATAATTTTTTACTTTTTAAAAAGATAAAAAGATGAAAGTAATATAAAATCTGATTAAAAATAGAAGTTATTTTGAATAGTTTTCCATAAAAATCAGGTGTTTTATTTTTAAAAATATTTTTATTACTGTAATAAAATATAAATTAAATTTTATTTTTATATATTAAAAAATAATCATTAAACTATTTTAAATCAAATCGAATTTTCTTTAATATGTGAGAAACAGCCACTACATCTGTATCTATACATTTGTACGTGCATGCTTGTAAACATCCCAAAATCGTATATGCACTGCGAAAATAAAAGATCGAATTGGCATTTGTTTAGCACTATAAATAACCTTTAAAGTACTTGAAAATCAATCCTCAATCATAACTAGCTTCGGGTAAAAATCCTTTCTCACATTATAGAAGTCAAAGTGGTATTAAGGTTGGTTAATAAAGTAGAAATAAAAACTATATATAATGCTTACCGATATGCATAGACTTCATTGAACTTGAATTTTTCACCTGTGCCCTCATCTGTAAGCGTGTCTATGGAAATGAAAATGAGAGAAATAAGCAGGAACAAAAAGGTTAAGACCCTCAAAAGGAGAAGAACAGTAATTGCAAAGGTGGAACTTGAGTGTGTGTTAGTGTTATCCATCGCAGGCTTTTCTCTTAATTAATTAAATCGCAAAATGCTTGCTTCTGTAGAGAGATTTGGTGCAGTTTGTGGCCAGAAGATGTTCTCACTTATAATATTCCTCCATTACCAGGGATAAGGAGTTAGATACAAAGTCAATTTAATTGGCCGGCCATCAAGTAAATAGGTAACAATATGATCTCCAATAACATAAAAATGGAATAATTAAAGAACGTTTTAATACAAAAAAAAAAATAAAATCAAATTAATCATGGAATAGAAAATAAATAATGAAAGTAGTTTAATAAAATTCTTCTACTTATTAAGTTATTTATTGTTTAATTTAATTTTGTTAAAAAAAATATCTCTTAAATCTCACTTATTTGAGATGAAGAATATTTTATTTTGATTTTTATAGATAAAAAAAATTGTGGGAAGAAGAGTTAACTGTTATTACTTAAATATTGCAGCTAAATATTCAGTGGGCTGTAGTGATTAACAACCATAGATTTTGGTTTATAAATTTGAGATGCGCAACAATAAAATCAGTACCATTACCAATAGAACCATCCTGTTTAAATAAATCGAGTCTCCAAAGGAAGTCGTGGTTAGAAAATGGTAAATTGCATCCTTTCTGGATACCCAATAGCTAGAAAGAAATGTTAAATTTAGATGAACATGAGTAGGCACTTGATTCTATGGTTTAACGTAGGATTACCAAGAGTCCTTGACCCTCGACTCTTTTAATGAAAAATGTTTGATTCGATTGAATTTAGTAATGTAAACGGTCAATTTACAACCTGTTTGGTTAATGGTTATGAATATGATTTTATATGTTTGTTTCATTTAAGGGGGGAAACAATAAAAAGGTTCGGCATATACGTTTTGATGAAGGAAAAAACAAACCAACAAACAAACAAACAAGCAGTTTAATGGCTTTCAAGTTTCAACTGCTTTTGTTTGTAACGACTGAGTGAGGGAAATGTGGCATGCATTTTCGGTGACTTAGGGCTCTCACATCAGTTTTCATATTGATATCACTTGTAATTTTGGATGCCAAATAACTAGTTCCATGCAC
>JAMLFT010009353.1:0-12802 GCA_026544285.1 Pachyrhizus erosus | reverse complement strand
TTATAATATTTTTTATAATTATCAAAGTCATAAATTTTAAAAGTCTAACGTTCATTTATATGTGTAGTTCTAAAAAAAACATAATGTCACTTGAATATTATTATGTTAAAATTTGTGATTGATGTTTGACTCACATCGAAAAATTACATAAGGAATTTGTCTGATTTGCAACCATTTTACCTACTAAATATAATTTTTACAAATTTTTAAACACTTAAGTGTATGCAAATTTTGTAATTGAAGAAAATATTTTTCATTGTCCAAAATAAAATAAGAATTTTCAATCTTTTGCTTGATGTTACCTTAATGAAATAAAATTATAATCACCCAGTGATATCAAGGGAATAAGAATCTTTGTAATCCAAAATAAGAATCTTAATTTTCCAAATTATATCACTGGCCTCTTCCTTCATCATTAAGAATCTTCATAATCCAAAATAAGATTGTGAAAAAAAAATCACAAAATGTAAAATCTAAATTAGTAAGTGACGAGTAATTAATCATAAATGACTCAATAATATTCTTTTAATTAATATGATTTTTGTACTCTCATGTGCCTGATCATCGTTAACATCTTCCCCTTACTCTTGTTGTAATTATATTATTTTATGTTTTCATACCTATTAAGTAACGAGGTTGTATAGATGAAAATAAAGTGAAATTTATAGTAATGAGACTTTATTCAAATCATACAGAGAAGCCTCAAACTTTTTTGAGATTTTAATGTTTTAAACATCTTAATTGATGCACATGTTTGTCCTAGAAACCCTTCTTTTGTAAAGTTTAATTCAATCTTTTCAACACGTTTTTTATGGAATTGCATTAATCAATTTTTTTTATCTTAAAAATTATGTTCTGCTTATTTCTTTAAAAAGTTGGATTCATTCATTTTTTAATTTTATTTTTAAAAAGCTAAAATTTGCATGATTGAAATATTAACACGTGTGTCAATATATAAAGAGATATTTAATCATGATTATTATACTAATTAAAATTTGATTATTTTATTATTCCTGCTAGATATTGAACATGAATACTTATAAGTAAATCTATCCAAAGATAATGGAAACATTGGGATTATGTGAACATCATCTGTGATTGAACCTAGACATTTAAAGGCCTTGCAACTATGGAACACAATTTTCATCTGAAATAATAAAAAGAAAAGAAAAATATAAGTTATAAACATGTACAGATATTGGCAATTGCAAATGAAAGAGGAAGTTAAATTCTTAGAAGACAATGGAGCCAAGTTAATTATTAAAAAGTATGTTAATGCACCTCTTCTTACATTTTTCCTATTTGCCCTTGCTAAGACACAATTGAAATGCCTGTGACAATGGCAAAACACAATCAATGAATAATTAAAAAGAAAATAAAAATAACAGAAAAAAAAGTACTCAAAAACATTGTGAATGCAATTTGTTTCGTCCAATGGACTAAAAATTTTTGGTTAGAATGTTTATTTTTCATCAAGATCTTTCTTCTCATTATTGCACTCTTATTTGACTACAGAACCCATTCAGATGAATTTTGTATGGATAGCTTGATGTCGAGCAAGCACCACTTTATTCAACATCGTCAAAAGAGATAAGGAAGAGAGAATTAGAGAAAAAGAAGAATAAGAGAAGAAAGAAAGGAGACAAACATGAAAATGAGGGGAGAGAGAAGGTATAATGTAAATTTTTGTTTACTGGTGAATTTATGTTGCAAATCTAAAGTAATTAAAACAATTATTTAATAAGGTTGGATAAAGTTTTAATATTTAAATTTAAATATAGGTGAATTTAGTTTAGTAAATTTTTTATTATTTTGTTATAAATCTAAAGTAATTATGATTATATAAAATTTCACTTTTATAATATTTGAGAACTAAAAATTATATAAATACAATATGAAAAAATAAAATCACATATTTGTCATATTTAAAGGATTCAAATAAAATTTAAAAAATTAAATTGTATAATTACTATATTTAAAAAGCTAAAAATGTAATTAAGATTATTTTTCTTTGATTTTAGTTAGAATAAATTGATGACTATTATTTCATCGCATGTCATCATGGATGATAAATTTACTGATATATATAATAAATATTTTAAAAATTATATTTAAAATTGACAATTTTGTACTGTGACATCAAAATTAAATTTTTTTTTAGGAAATTATACATTGTTTATTGTGATATGAAAACTCATTCAATTAGATATTTTATGAGTATTTCAAAAGTTTTAATAAGAATAAGCCTCACACTGAGTATATGAAGTGTAATAAAAATAGTTTTACTTTTAATTTAGAAAAATTATTTTTTCTAATTTATTTTAGAAAAAAATGCATCTGACTGATTATATTTAAAAGCAAACAAAAGACTTTTTTTTTTCTTACAGTAAACAAACAAAAGACTTAATATTCAAATAAAGTATACATTTAAATATTATCCAAACTGATTTTTACATTATTTTTAAATCTAGTTTAGTTAATTACATAAGTTGTGTTTCTTAATTTATGTAAATGTTTTAAAGGTTTAACTGAAAATTATACATGATACAACAGAAACAAAGGAAATTTTTGACAGACAAACTAGACCATTTCTTGACTTGAATGCCAAAAAGTGAAAATTGATGCCACGCCTACTGATTCTTGGAGAATCCACGTCAAAGAGGGACTCTGTAGGATGGATCCACCATTTTCAAGATGAACAAATTACCTCTATTACCTCTTGATATTCTGTCAGGTTCAGGCATAAGAAAGAAATTCAGACTTAAAGTCAGCATGGTATTAACCCCTGCCTTGTATATGCATGAACAATTATTAATTTGATTTTGTGTATGCTTAGATATTGTTGATAGCAAACCAAGTATTTGACCATATCCCATCAATTTAAAAGTACAATTAATGTTGAATTCCACAAAGAAATGAAACGCGAGCAAGTGAGGCAGGGACAGTACATTCTGCAGTCACTGACTTACCGTAAATCTTCATCCAAATAAGTAATTTCCAACTGACCACGACCACTCCCAGGTGATTTAATAGGTATCTGTACTTAGCATAATAAACTCATTTGTCAGGAAAAAATTGGTGAATTGCAATAAACAAGTGGAAGAAAAATAAAGAAAGAAAGCTACATTATCGTGGTATGAATGTTTAAAGAGTATCTTGCTACTAAACTAGTGTAAAGATAACTATTTTCTTGCCTCTTTTATCAGAAAAACAGATTCATCGGAACATAAACCACAGAACTCGTTGACTTGGCCATCAATTAGCTAGAGCTTCATGACGTGCAAAGATGCACACGAAGAAGTTTTGGTAAAACACCATTCCATGATATTTTTAGTCTGATAAGATTATAGAATAACTAGACATGAGTTTTCTGCCTGAATATTCTAAAGTTACAGAATGACTGGTGGGAAAATGGCAGAAACACTTAATAATACATATTTTCAGGTCTAACAAGTAATTCAAGACTTCATCTGTACTTGTGTTTGAGACTCTAGAGTTTTAAATTTAAATGTAGTTCACTGTGAATAAGAAATTGGAGCTGACTACGAGTTTTCAACAATTTATTAGTCCTTGAGATATTTTCTTAATAATGACAGATAGACTAAATATGAAAAGTTATTACGAACAGTACATCGCATACCAGACTAGCTATCTTGAAGAAGTCAAACTTGACAGCCACCCTTCTTGAGTTAAGAGGCACTAAATTGGCAGTGGCCTGCAGTAATAGCGGCAACATGTAGACTCCAAAGCATTGTGGATTTAATGATATTAAGCAGACAAAATTACTGATAAGTGGTGACCAATTGTTTAGCTTCTATAACTTACACTGTTAGCACCAAGGATTTGTTCATTACAAGTTTACAACAAGCCATGCTACAGATAGTGCACAGATTTGTACGTAAAACAATTAAAATAAAAGAAGAAGCTTAAGCTCTGAACTGAATGGATCCAACCATTTTATTGAACTTGAAATCCCCATATAAATTAAAGTCCAACTACCCAACTGATTAAGTAGTATTTAGATCCAGTGGCTGGCATGTGGTGTCAAAGGACAAAGTGAAACTGGAACTCACCCTTGTAACATAGTGCTAGAGCGGTAAAAATGCACCTGTGTGTACAGATCAAGTATGCCTTGCCCATTTATCTCAAAGACCAAGTTCAAGACAATGTGTCTGGACTTGTCATGCTCATGTTCATCTCAAAGAAAATCATATCAGAATAAGTTGCACCATGAAACCCACCAAGGTTTCATGAATTCTTCACGTGAACTGTGAACAACTCATGTCTTGGCCAGATTTTGATTCCCATTTTAAGATCATAGATTTACACAAAGTTCACAAGAAACCACTGAATTGAGCTTATATTTTGAATGCTAAAAGGTCCGTTCCATATCATGTTTCTTTTCAACTAGTATGACTACAATACCGGTTGATATACTTCATGAACCTGGTTACATGAGTAATAACTGAAGTACAGCAGGGAATAAGCATTGCCTATGTTCTGAAACCCTATAAACAGATACTTAAAATAGTGGCTAAAACTTAGAACTGTAGTACCTGGTTGTAGAACGGCCAAGTTTCTATATTTTGAGCTCTCAAGGTATCCACATTAATTGCCTGATAGATCTTTCCATTTGGTCGCAAGAATTTTGGTCTCTGGGATAGTTAATACTACAATTAACTCTCACCTTACTAAGGTATAAATGAATAAACTTGACAACGATACAACAAAATCGATCATATTATATTATAATAAGGAAAGAAAAAAAAAAGGAAGAGCGGCTCCTATGTTTAATTCTTGTTTGAAGTGAGATCAACTAAGTCTAAGGAACGATGACCAATGTAAGTCGAGCAAAATTATCTGTGTCAGTGTCATCGGAATCTAGACCACATATACAAGTTAATCATGCAATCTTTATTCGTATCTCAGGAAGAACGGCATGGAAGTATAAAAGAGTAAAAGGAATCTGAATTGTAAATCCCTACGGACAAACCTGTGTTTGCAAAATTGATTGAGATGTTGTATACAAAAGCTCCCATTTCCCATTGAGCAAATCAGACTTGAGGGGCTTCTTAACGGGATTCACAGCTTCAAGTTTGCGAGCAATCTAGATAAGACCCACTTACAATTACAAACAAGGAAACCAAAAAAGTCACTTAAATTATGCATGGAACATGTAACATATTAATTGTAAATTTTCACTTTAACCTGGTCCACACGTTGTTGGCCCTCAGGATTGGCCTCCGCACCTCGGTCAAGGGGTGCAATTGCTTCATAGAGCTCCACCTTGAGGCTCTGAACATCTCTACCTTTAGTTTGAAAACCTGGGAAAAATGAAACCATGTTCTTCCACTTCCCAGAATCAGTTACTTGTAATATGAGGTGAGTGGTGTTCAATTTTTGTCGTGATGATGAGAATAGAGGATTTGGCTTTGAAGGGTGGGAATCAACTATACATTTGAATGAAAGAGTAGCAGCAAGAGCCATTGAGAGATGGGTTATGCTAAATTGCTAATGCACTACCAACCATTATAATTGGTTGTAAAGTGAGCATGTGTTGGAACACAAATTTAACTATAATAACAATAATTATGTGTTACTGAATAAATTTTATGCTCAAAACATAAAAACGATTTCAACTTCAGTGTGTAAAATTGCACCTAAAAAAATATATATATATTTCACCATAGAACATTCATGAATTGAATTCAGTTAATTAAACTGTTTTTACTTAACATAAGAATTAATAATTAATAATAAATTTAAATATAAAATTAATCTTTGAAAAATAACAATTTTATATTTTAATCTTTAATTTGATCTTTTAAATTTTTATTTTATTTTAATCCTTATCATCAAATAATTTGAAAAATTGAGAAACCCTAAACCCACATTAGATAGAGGAGGATTTTTTCAATCACATCCTTTAAGTTCCTAGAATATGGTGTCCTTGAATTTTTTTTTTAATCATCGTTATATTTTAAATAATAATATAACAATAATAATAATTTTAATAATTCAATAATTTGTTTTATTTTTAAGGAATTTAATATAACTATTACGTATAATTTTTAAAATTTTTATTAATAAATTTAACATCATTAACTATATTGAACAAATAAAAATTTAAAAATAAAGTTTATTAAAACATTACACATCATTAACATAATTTAATTTTATTACTTAATAATAAAGAATAAAATAAAAAAAATAATCTTCAAATAATTAAAGCTAAAAAGATTTTTATTTTTCATGATCAAATTGATACTTAAATTTTAATAATATACATCAAATCATTATATTTTTTGTGTTGAAAAAAAACAAAATCAATGACTTGGGCCATTACAGTTCCGCTGAAACTTATGGGCCAAATCATTCAACCCACATTTCTTCCCTCTGCTTTTAATGCCATTGGTTTCACATTTTGAATGTAAAACTTGTTAAGTGACAGAAAATGTTTTAATCAATTTCAAAACAAGTTTTTTTAATCAATATTGAAATATTTTTAGTCAAGTTTGTTGAAAAGTATTAAGACATGCATACAAATTGTTTCATTTTGATTTTGTGAAGAATTTAAGGAATATGCAGATGTTAAAAAGAAATCGAAAAGGAGAGTTTTCAAGATTTTGGAAGAGTCAAAATTGTGGCAAGATTCCAAGCTTTTAATGGAAATTCCTTTTTTTATAAACAATCCAAATGCTTATTGGTTTCGATTAAGTATTAAAGTATCCATTGATTTTCAAAAAATACTGAAAAACTTGAGAAGCTTTTTGAGAGCAATTTGAAGAAGGCCAAGACTGTAGTGGAAGTTCTAGTCTTCAAAAATTGGTTGTATGAATGGGTTCGAGAGATGTTTGAAAACTATAGTTAATTTGACGTCAACATTATACTTTCTTCCTCTTAAGATTATTTATGCAGTTGCAATTGTCCTTACACAAGATTTTATAATAGCAACATGTCTATATAAATAACTAAATTAAATTTTACATAATAATGTGCAATTGTTCGTGTACAGAAAATTAATTAATTAATATTTTTAAAGATTTAAAATTTAGAACAGAAATATATTTCTAATATTTAACATTATCCTTTATTTTAATATTTATGAAATAAAATTATGTAATTACATTATAATTACTATTATTTGATGCTAATGTTTATAGTTAATTTTTTCTTTTAAAAAAATACCCATAATATTTTTAAACAATTAAATATAAACCATTTCACTTCATAATCAAACTATAAAATTAATACAATATAGCCCACGGTATGAAATTTTTAAACGACACATTTCTATCAAATTCAATGAGAATAAATTTAATTTCTATCATAGCTCGTATAATATATACCCCAAAGATGATTTAATTTAATAATAAATATTGTAGCCATGTGATATTCACAATAATTTTTATTATACAACTAATGATTAAATTTGATAATTAATACTATGTTGCTAATAATTTCTATCAATAGTAGATTGGTGCGGGTTTTCATGTGGTCAATCTAACATATATAAAGTATGAGAATTTAATATATGTTTCGAAGTCATCAATACATAATAATTTATTCTTTTTAAAAAATTATTAATGAGAATTATATTAGTAACCACTGAATGAGTTAGAAAATATTATTCACTTGCAACATCTAATATTTTTGTAATAGAAAATAATTTTGTCTATGTAGATATCATATCAATATATGTCTCCGATAAACCAATTTCTGACCTCATCAGTTATTGACTCTTAATTTTTTTTAGTAAAATATATTTTTTATTTTTAAAATTTTTGTAATTTTTTAACTAATATTTAATCAATCTTAATTTTTTAATTATATTTATTTAATTTTTAATTCTTTCTGTAAAGTACCTTCGATAAATAATGATATGACACTTATTTTATAGTAATATATATATATATTTTAGTTTTTTAATTTGTATTTATAGTTTCATAATTTATATTTAACCAATCTTGTTTTTTTATTATTTATTTAATATTTAATCTTTATTAACAAATATCTCCTTAAATAAAATATTTTGTGATACTTTTCTTGCTAATGATTTTTAATCATTAAAATTATTTAAATAAAAAATATTTAACAATTTCTAATAGTTTTAAACCGATAAAATTAATTAAAATAAAATAAATAAATAACTCTAAGTTTGCTGACTATACTCTTATAATAAAAAACATGTATCTTAAAAATAAAGAAATATTAAATTGTTATAAAAAATTGTTTTAAAATATTATACGATATGTATTTTAATACAATTGAAGTAAATTTCAGAGAAAATTTTCATTTATGTCATAAGAAAGTATTTGAAAATCTGATGTATGTTTAACAATGATGTATTAAACAAGTGATTTTCTCACTTTGATTTTTTCAATCAACGATTACTTTTATTGGCCAGTATAGTTGAAAAATCATAAAATAATTGAAAGGGTAAAGAACTAAATTAAAAAAATTAGGAGGTTCCAATTTGCCTAATCGGAAAGCTTAAATAAAATTATATAATAACATTTTGATATTATATAATCTTATTAAACTATTTTTTCTAAATTTCTATTTAGCGGGTTTATTGTTTACAAATATATTCTGTCGAGTATGGTTTCACGTTAGTATCACATAAAATTCAAGTTCAGAAAATGATAAAAAAAAATTAAATAATATTTTGATCTTTATAAAATGAGATATTTTTTAAATTTTTATTTTAATTTTTTTAAAAATTTATTTTTAAATAACAATAATAACTTATACAATAACAACGATTTTAACTGTTTTGTAATTTATTATATTTGTTTAAAGAGTTTAACAAAATAGTTATATATAATTTTTTTAAAATTGTATTTTTAAATATTTATATTTTTAAAATAATTAATAATATTAAATTAATTATGAAAAATTTAAAAATATAATTTAATACAAAAATTATATATAATTATCATAGATTCTTTAACGATATAATAAGTCAATAAATTATCAATATCGTTGTTATTATGTTCTCGTTTAATTAAGTTTCTTAAAATTTAAAATTTAAAATAAAAAATAATTTTTAAATAACTAAAATTAAAATAAAAATATTTTAAAATTTAAAATAAAAATATTTTATTTTCATATATCAAAATATTATTTAAATCTATTTTTTATTTTTTATTGTCTTCCCTTTCCCTCGAATTGTTGGACATCTAGATTTTTGCTGCACAAAATGAAATTTACTAAACTCTTTCTGTGGGGGTCATATGAACATCTCTCTCAAGTTGCTTGATGCATGTACGATATTTTCGCGTGAATGTATTACTCTATCTTGTACTAGCTGTTATCAACAAAATGGAAGAACTTAGAAAAAGGAAAATAACCCTGGTATATGAAATGACATGGTGATTTTTTTTTAATATATGGTTTTTTTACATCCTAAAATTACGACACTATTTTGTTTTAAACTTTTAATTCTTATTTAAATGTTATTTATTTTTAGTTGTTATATTTGGTTAAAAAATTATATATTTTTAATTTCACACTAATTGATCACCAGAGATTAAAAATGCATGATTATTTTGTAATTTTTAAAGATTAACAATAAAAAAGTATATCAGAAGTTATTTCAAAAAAATAGGAATAAAAATATATTTCATTCATTTTTCTCAGTTTTGTTATTTGATAATCTTCACACAAATATTAATGTGTGTATATTACTAATTCAAAATACGTATTTTAATAATAATTAAAATTAAATAAATCGTCAAAAATTACCTTAATTGATATAATTGAATTGCATCAATAAATTATTAAATTATACTACCGGCATGCTTTCATATATAGGAAGATATGTAAATAGTTTAATTAAAAAATATTTAATATACAAACTGCATAAAAGTTATTTACATTGATAGTACATCAAAATTAAACTCATATAACTATCAAACATATGTAAATGAATTGACACGCAACTACTCCAACTTAACCAACATCTTTAAGTTTAAGTGTATCAGACATTCAACAAGTGTTAATAAAATACATTTTAACTTCGGTAATTTGTTTGTCTAAATATGTCTTGGTACTTTGCACTCGACCCTCTTGTTTATGTATCATTTTATTTGCTTTTAACCTTTTTGTTAAAATTAGTTATATAATTTTAGGTATTGAGAATAAAAGATAAAAGAGTGAGAAAAGACACAAAACTAATATTAATTAAGATGTATTTCAATATATAAATGTATTTTATAAGAAAATATGGTAACGAATTTTAAGAAAGGATAAAAAAATAAAAAAAGTATTTCTAAAGAATAATACAAGATATTTTTAAACATTTTTTGGTACATATTTTCATATATTATAACATTATTATTATTAATACAGGATTTGATACATATAAGACCACCTAGATGGTCCACCGTGAAATATAATATTTAGATATTGGATTAATCTCATATTTATGGATATATTTTATATGAGAAATGTTATCAATATTTTTTCTAATATTCTTTTTTAGCATTCTCTCTAATTGATTTAAATTTATTAAAAATTATCAGTTTTTGTAAGTTTCACATTTAAATTGAAAAAAAGAATCATTGAGTGATAAATGAGATAAACTAAAATTTATAATTTTTAATAAACTTCAATCAATTAAAGAGAAAGTGTTAGAAAAAATATATATTAAAGATAGTGTCACTATTGCATTCTTCTACTCTACATTTATAATAATAGATTATACCTCTTATGATTCTCTCCTCTAACAATCTCTGACATTAATCACTATTTGTTGTTGTCAAAGGTGATTTTCTATGATGATATGCCCTTTGCACCAACATTTTTTGTTAAAGTATCTATCTAATCATCAAACTCAACTCCCATTTAGTTAGATTAACTCAAAGTCAATCCTCAAGTCCCTTTTAGACACACATTACATAAAACTCATAGTGCCCATGGAAAAAGCACCTAAATGTCCTTATCTAACTGGATGACATCATCCACAACATTGATTGCCTCCTCTTTTTGCTCCATTGAGGATGACTTCTACCATCGCTAGAGTCTCTGCTCCATCACCGTCATAAAACTAAATACCCCAGAGGTTGACTTAAGGAACCACTGTCTCATAAACCTCCCCTATCACATGTGGTCAGAGAGAAGCGATTAGACATATTTTTCGAAAGGTTCTATCAAAGGATTCATAAATGTTATATACTTATTATTCATTTCGTTTCAATCTCTCTCCTCTAACAAGTGGGAGAGAGAATATCTTCGTTAAAAGAGACTTGACTTAAGCCTTTTTTTTTTTGTAATTCTTGGTTTAAAATATCATCATTCTAATCCAAGTCCAAAATAAATAAAAACAAACTATTTTTTGAGTTTCTTCTTTAATTATGTTTGTTGTTTATACCACTTATTTTACTTTGAAACACCTTAATCCAAAAGATACTAAAAAAAGGTTAGTTTATTTTCTTATGCTTCCTTGCTTTGAATACCTCCCATATATTTTTAATTATATTTTATTTTTTCTTATGATGATTGAATAAATTTTTTGCTTTTAGTATCCAAACTCTACTGGTGAAACAAACAAGGGCAATAGGCTTTAAGCTTAGGGTCTATAAGAAGGAGGTTTTGGGACAAAAGAGTTTTATTCATCTTCATAAATCATTTGGTGCGAAAAGTGTAATATCATAAAAAATTTACTTCCACTACGATGTAGTGATTGATGACAAGGGTTACTAAAGAGAGTTAGAAAAAAAAAATTAATATAATGGACATAACATATATCTATAAATACAAGATTAATCTAATAGTTAAAAATTATAGTACACCATAAAACACCTATCAAAAGTGATACATGTTTCACCAAATTTTTCAAAAGTGTTTCAATTTTTATGAGTTATAAATTTTATTATTTTTTTTTCTGTTAATGGATTTTCTTCTAATGTTTACAATAATAGTTTAATTTAAGATCAAAATTATTTTTCTTAACTATATTTTGCATTTTAATATAAAATATTATTTTTTAAAAATAAATTAAATTTTATTTTTATTATATTTGATTATTTAAAATTCATTTCATTAAAGTATAACTTAGACAATTACTTAAGATTTTTTTAAAGCAATTACTTTTGATGTTAAAAACAAGTATTCTAAATTTTGTGATATCTAATTTATCCGTTAAAAATATTGCTATAGTCATTTTCATTTATTTGTCCTTTTCTTTTTTCTGTTATTTATTTATTTATTATTATTGTAATGTTTGCAACGAATAGCACGTGGCCATGTGACATTTTCATGTCTGCAAAATTGAAATTAAAATAAAATTTATATAATGTTGTTTTGAAAAGAACGGCACTATACGAGTACGACTAATCGATAGTAGCAAGACAGGTACATGCACGTTAAGGTACATAAATATTCTTGTTTCAGATACTAAAAATATTAGTATTAAATAAATATCAATATTTAGAAATCGTTCATCAATTAAAACTTATTAATAAACTGATTAAAATTATGAATAAAAATATTTTACCAAAAAAAAATTAATATGCTCCTGTATAATTCTCAATATAATTCTATCGTTATTTTTAATAAATATTTTCTTGTTTGTTGATTTCTTATCAAACCTTGGACATATTAGTCGTAAATATTTTTATATTTATTGATTCGTTATTCCAAAGGATTGATCAAGTCAAGTAAAATAATATTTGTATTTAATAGGTGATAAGTTTGAATTTTAACTTTTTTTATAATATAAATATAAGTACCTTTATAAATATTTTTTATATAAATTTAGTTTTTGAAAAATAATATATATTTTTTATTTTAATCCTTT
>JAMLFT010009352.1:0-12804 GCA_026544285.1 Pachyrhizus erosus | reverse complement strand
ATGAATATTATTTACGTTTAAAAATATAATTTTAAAATTGAACAACTCATTTACGTTTTCCAAATATTTTAGTAATATAATTTACCAAAACAATGGAATCAAATTATTCTTTTCGTAACTCTTGTTAATACATTTTCCTCGTTATTTTTCTTTGAGATACGTATTAAGAAAGTTACAGTTATATATACTTTTCAATATAGTATATCTTTTACTATTAATTAAAATTTATATAAAACTCAATAATTGAGGTGAATTTCATTTCCTTCCAATGGATTACATTCTTAAATTGGTGAAGTCCGTGTGGTTTAATGATAAATAATATATTAATAAAGATTATTTTTTTACTGCAAACATTAAAAAAAAGATGTTAAATTCTTTTACTTAATGTATAATAAATATTAAATATATAAAAGAGTTCTGTCTATTGACATTTGACAATTGAGTAATTTATGAAAGACAAAGGCACAAGGACGGGTCAGGAATCATAATTTTTTCGTCGAACGCATATATATCGAACACGTCGTAATAAATACCACAATTACATTATCCAACTTTAACAAAAAAAAAAATTGTATTTCCCAACCAACTTATGTTATGTGCGCTACGTAGTATGGTGGAAACTTCAAATACCATTATATATGGTTTACTATTTTTTTTTTTAAATCCAAGTGATTGATTATTTTATTTAATAAAGACGATGGTAGTAGCACTTTAATGTGTTTAACTTCATTCTTTATTTTTTTCTTTATTTAATTTTTAATTTTATACTTATTTGAATTTTAGAATTGTATGGTAATTTGATTTAATGGATATATTAAAATAAATTAAAGTTGATAAATAAATTTAAATGTTTAATGTAGTTTTGAATTATAAATCAAAATGAAATTACATTAAAATTGTTCCCTTTTACTTAAAAGTTAATTTTTAAATAAAAAAACAGCAAAAGTGGAAGAGAAAAGATAATTGATTTTCATTGTTTAACTTGAAGTTATTTGCAAATCCATCTAATTTCAGTAATAATTAATAACAATCCATCTAATTATTAATAATAACATTGTAACATTTCAATGTTCAACTACTATGTTTATAAAGTCATGTTAGTATATTTTAAAAATTAATACTTTCAAAATTATAATAAGACGTAATAATTAATATTTATTATACTTATTTTTATATTAAAAAATCATTGTATACATTTTCTACACGTAAGAAAAATATATTGTAAAAATGATTTTTTTATGCATTCTTACGACAAACATCCTTTATACACAGGATATGTATATTGTGTGAATGACTTCATTAGTTATATAAAAATAAATTTAAGTCAAATAATCATATATAAATGGTTAAATTTTAAAATTTTAATCACTTAAAAAAATTATATAAATTTAAAAAAGTTCACATAACTTGTATATTTAATTTAATCTTTATTGTTCATATAACAAAATATAATTTTCATATACACATCTAAAAAAAAGTATTTCATATAGATACATTTTTTCAGATTTCCTACATATAATATAATATAGGAAGTTTATTTTGTGAGAATGATTTTCTTAAGAGAATGAAAGTAGTATACTAAGGTTTATACGCATATGAATGATTAACAATTAAGTTACATAATTATTTAAAAAAATTATATGACTTTTAAAAAAATTATAATCTGTGTATTTTAATCTTAACCATTTGTGGTAAGATTTAATAATTAATATATACTTTTTTTCATTTTACTGAAAAAATATTATTTTTATATTGTAAAAAATGTATCTTGTGAGAATGAGGAGAGAAAATAGGGATCATATCACAGTATATGGTTGGTTAAAATTTAAAGTCAGGTGATTGCTTAAAAAAATTATATTTAAAAAAAATTACATGATTTGTGTGATTTTATTTTAACTATTTATGATAAATTTTAATGGTTAACATTTTTATTTATGCTCTGACATTAAAAAAAAATCTCTCTAGATATTTCCCCTGTATATTTAGGGTATATTTTGTGAGAATTTTTGTACAAGAAGTAAAAAAGTAAATCTATATCATATAATCATACATGAGTAGTTAAGATTTAAAGTCATATGATCACTTAAAAAAATCACATGACTTAAAAAAATGCATGACTTGTGTGTTTTAATTTTAACAATTCATGATGAAATTTAATGGTTAATATTATTATTAACATTCTCCTGTTAAAAAAGAAAATTTTTCATAGATACATCCCTATATATTTGGAGTATATTTTATGAAAATGATTTTTATGTGAATTAAGATTTAAAGTTACAAAATCACTTAAAAAAATTATGACTTTTTAAAAAAACTCACATAACTTGTGTGTTCTAATTTTTATTATTTATAATAATATTTAATGGTTAATACTATTATTCACACTCTCACATTGAAAAAAAAAATCAATAGATACATTCTCTGTGTATTGAGAGTATATCTTGTGATAAAGATTTTTTTTTTATGTTATAACTATAAAAATAAATCTAGATTGTGTAGTCATACAAGAATGATTAATATTTAAAAAGAACTCACATGACTAGTGTGTTTTAATTTTGAAAATTGTATAAGTTATTGTTAATATTTACTGTTCTTATTATATTATTTAAAAAATCACACTATACACTGTCATTTATATAAAGGGACATATTTTGTGAGAATGACTTTCTTATTTAAGAATTACAAAAGTAAATATGAGTCACATAATCATATATAAATGGTTAATATTTAAAATAACTTGTTTAATTTTTATTTAAAAAGTCATGACTTATTTTTTTTATTTTTACAATCCGTGATAAAATCTAATGGTCAAAATTTATTATTCTCATTTTCATATAAAGAAACAAATAGCATTTACATCATATACACCCTCTAAGTATAAAATAAATATTTTATGATAATGACTTTCTTGTATAAAAATGAAAAATTAAATTTAAGATACATAACTCTTAGAAACATGGATTATGTACCTAATCAAACATTACAAAATCAACTTGTAAGGTGAGAGTTGTCTATCGCTTATAGATATTATTTTGGCTCCATCATCAGTCAATGTGAGATTTCTAATACATTTTTTTCACGTTGAGAACTGAACATCTCGAGTATCAAGTTTTCAAGACTAAATATTTATTAGTGATTTGTTAGCAACTTGACAGTGAGTGACAAAATAGGCCTAACAATCAATTGCTATGATAAGTTTTGATATCATCTTAAAATTGTGAGTTATGAAACTAACTCAATTTTATAAAACTAACTTGTAAAGTGAGAGTTGTCTCTCATTTATGTATATTAATTTGTCTTCATTTCTAGTTGACTTGAGATATCCAACAATAACCGTACATGAATATAAGGATTTAAAATGACATGATCACCTAAACATGCAACTATTAAAAAAACATGACTTTGGCATTTTACTCTTGACCATTCATTACAATATCCAATGATTAAAATATACTATTCTCATTCTCACATAAAAAGAAAAAATCTCACTAGATACATCCCTTATATATAACAGTGTATTTTGTAAAAATAACATGTTTATATGATAATGAGATAAACATTAGACTAGTAACCATACATAAATGATTAAGATTTACAATCACACTATAAATTTAAAAAGTCACATAGCATTTAAAATTAATCACATGTGTTGTGTATTTCAATTTAGACCACTCATAATAAATTTTGATATGATTAATGTATATTTTCATTATAGACATGTCTTATGTGTGCATGTAAATATTTTTCATTTAATTTTAAATTTTTATAATATGCTAAGTTTTTTTTTATAATAACAACGGTTTCAATTGAACTCAAGTCCATTTTCGGTACCTTAAAAAAAATCCACCTTCGATGGAGTAGCATCCCTTGCACTAGTGCATTTAAAGCCATTTAAAACTCAAAGTCTAAATCCATTTTCTCATAATAAGGAGTGATGTAAGGGAAATGAAAATGAAATTGTCCCTTAATTTAAATTGAGAAAAAAACAGAAAGAAATAAAATTTTAAGTTATTTAGAGTGAGGGAAAGTAATATAAAAATGATATAAATAAATAAATTATTTTTTAATTTGTTCGACTAGATTAAAAAGAGAAAAAAAATATAATTATAATAAATGACATTTACATCTTTATAATTTTTTTTAATATAATAAACATAAAATTAAAACTCTGATATTTTGGTCACTGTAACAAACCTTTCCTTTTCTTCCATTATTTCTTTATTTTATTTTATGTTTAGAATGAAAGAAATGTAACAAATTTTGTATTGTCTGGCTTCTGTTCTATTATTCTCAGCGAGATAGAATTCGTTAAAATAAATGTTTTTATTTTCTTTCACGTCGGTTTCTTCTCTAAAGTCTAAATCAATAAACCATGCCTTCCAAACAAAGATTAATAAAAAAAAATAGAAAGTAAAATTAAAAAAATTAACATTGGGTTTATTAACATAAATAGAAGTCTTAACAGCGAGACCAGAAAAGAAAACTGAATATTCTGCATCTTTCTTTTTCCTCTGTTTTGACCGCAATGAAAAATGAGGAAACCTCTCTTCTTTCTTTCTTTGACCCAAAATGGCAAAAACCTTTTCAAATGTTCCAGAGATGGCCGAACTTCTCAAAATAGAAAGTCTCATCGAAGACGCACACACACGGTGTGGGCATTCTTTTTCCTCTCCAACAAAATTGGCGAGTCGTCCCACGCTCCACCACAGTCGCGTGTTATCAACGATAGCACACGCCATAGTATTATTATTATTATTATTATTATTTTTTCAACGTTAACTCTGTCGTCGTCATTAGTTAAATTCCATGTCACCATAACATTACATCAGAGTAAATTCAGACAAAATGAACCCCAAACTCAAATTCAAATGAAATTGCAAAGGTTATATATACAGAGGAAGTGGCACCTGTGTGCTTCCCAGCTCAAGCATAAGAGCAATGGCCTCACAAGAGTAGCAACTAGGAAAAATCAGTGTGTAATTCTTTTCATTCGCCACGTCCGATCAAATCTCCGGCGGCGGCGCAACCGATTCCTTCGCCGCATATGGCCAAAGGTCGAAAGTTAACGACCAGCCGGAGCGAGCGCTTCTTGGGAACCTATACCTACAGCGATGGCTCCGCCGCCGTGAACCCGTCGGAGCTCCGGGAAGAGGATGTCTGGGGCGCCGGCGATGACGCCGGCGATCGTGAGTGGGAGCTACATGCCGCAACTGGAAGCAACGGCGGTGGTAGTCGGCCCCGGATTCCTCGAGACACGGTGGAGCAGCGGCGCGTGGGTGGACTGTCGCTGGCGTTTGAGGCCCCGGCGAGTGGGGCTTCGCCGAGGATCGTGCACCAGTATCGCGCGCGTGAGGAGATGGCGTCGACACCGAAGGGACGCCACGTGGCAACGTCGGCGCCGGTGAACGTGCCGGACTGGAGCAAGATACTCCGAGTCGACTCGGTCGAGTCAATGAACGACGAGGACGAAGACGAGTCGGAGATGGTGCCACCACATGAGTACTTGGCGCGTAGCCAGAAGATGGTGGCCAACTCGGTGTTTGAAGGAGTGGGCCGCACGTTGAAAGGCCGTGACTTGAGCCGGGTTCGTGACGCTGTCTGGAGCCAGACCGGGTTCGACGGTTAACGGCCCGGTTCAAGTTTGGGCTTTCATCGGGTTAGTGTAATAAAAATGGTTACAGTATATTAAATTTAGCATGATAGAAACGGACACAAACACAATTGTATGTGTCTAAGCTAAATATTATAAGCACAAAACACGGTTTTATAAGTAATCTTAGGTCTATTTTTTTAATTAAAATTGGAGTTTTGTTTTAAAAATTTGCACGATAAAAAGTTTTTATCTATATAGATTATTAAAATAGAACTCCAATTTTAATTAATGAACAGTGGTAAAAATATTTATAAAACTGAAAATAAGTTTTGTGCTTTATGGTTGGTTGTAAGTGATGGTTAGGTAAAAGCAATTGTTTTGGTATTTCTGGGCGATGATTCGGCTGGGTGGACTCAGCTGCAGAGAGTCCAACTCAGTGGCCAGTGAGCCTGAGCCGTAATAATCGATTAGCATGTAATTGAAATTGGAATTTGTGAATTATGATTAAGATCTTTTCCGGCTAAGGCCACTTAATTTTCAGTTTTTGATGGTTATGTCTTGCAATTGTTTCAGTTTGGCTATCTTGCGTTTTGTTATTTGTCAAAAAGTAAAAAAAAGAAAAAGGAATTTTAGGTGTATGCGATGATGTGATGATATATATGAAACAGAAGAAGATGATGAATCGCCAAGTGTAAAGAGATATCATGTTAATCCACCGGGCCACAGCATTTTGAAGCAGTTTATGATTCATTTAATCATTGATTTTGTGAAAACTAAAAATACTGATATTATTACGGTTTGCCGATAATGAGACAAGTAACACCGTTTTCTTACAAAAGTGTTTCAAGGCCACTTTGGTTGGTTGGTTGGCTCTTGTGCAAATACTGAGAATCAAATAAGTTCTTGCACCTGCCTTTTTTAAATTACGACCCAATTTCTTAAGGGAAGAAAATACTAACTTCCATTTATTTATTTATTTATTTGTAAATTTGTATTCAGATACCAGAGTCGCAGAAGTCAAAATCGCCAAGATTAACGTTTAAAGTAAATAACACTAGACTTCTTTTTCGTTGCAAAATAATACTTGACTTGGATAAATGGGATGCTAACCAATAATACTTCTTAATTAACCGTGTTGTTTGGTTTTGCATCATAAATTTTCATTTTCTAATGAAACTGTGTCATATAAAGAAAAATTATACCCAAAATTGACTCACGTCTAATAGCCTCGAATGTATAACTAAACATGCACTAAAATGGAAAAACATAGTATTACTTGCAAATATAAAAATTATGGAAACCCTCACTGTCTCTTTCTCCTACTCTTCTTCACACACACGTAAATTTACGAATTTATTCCTATATTTTAAATTTGTTTTAATAGTAAATTGATCATGATAATTTTCTATATATCTCGTCGTCTACCCTATCAATGAAAACAAAAAAATATATTAAAAAATGCAGTTAACATCGATGTAATAATATTCCATCTCAGGAAATTATTAGGTGTAACATCAGCAAGGTGTTTATTTTATCTGTGCCATCCAGTGTTTGATAACTTAATTTTAACATCAGAAATAATTAAAGGTAATTTATTTAGCGGTACCTAGTAAAATTTTTTGAAGCGATACTAACACTTGTACATACATGTAGCAATAACAAAGACGAATGTCTGTTATCTTTACTTTTAACTCGTGATTTTGAAATCACTATAAATAGACCAACAGTACATTAGTTAAATATTTATATTTTACATCAGCTTAATATTTTAAGAAAATTATTTCCATTTTTAATTTAACTATCTTTGTAATTATAATTTAAAAATGGAATTATTACTTTAAAAGCAGAGAAATTCGTCACACGAACACTTTACCAATGTTGGGGTTAAAAGATAAATCATAAATGTTTAAATAAAACCAATCCTTACAAAACTCAAAAAAATACAAATAAAAATAAAATGATGCCAATCAAGGCTATAGTTCAACGAGTGCAATAATTAGCCTTATATCTAAAATTTATAATGATGCCACTCCATCATAATATGTATTCAAAAAACTTATAAATTGACAATTCTCCCCCCAAAAACATCATATCCAAATATCTTATTGGATGAACAAAAATTGTGGACAAAGACAAATGGGCCCTCTAAATGAAAGAGAGAGACCTTGAATACTTTCAATGGAAAAGTGATGGATGATGCCTACAGCATTGAAACAAGTTCACTTAGGTCCAAGAGTGAGAGTGAACAACATTAGGAGTCTGATGGTTGTGCCTCTTTTCCATGAAAAAGAAGTGAGTATTTTATGCTGGGCTCACAAGCCTCCTAGCTTTTGGACCATTGATTCTGCACTTTCATTATTAATTTGGGGCTGATCATTTTTAAGAAATTGGTTTTTAAAAAGGTTATTCCAAAAATTTGTCAAAAAGAAATAATTATTTTTAAAATGAACAAATTTAAAAATACATTAAATTTAATAAAGAAAAAAAAATATTAGGTGATTGTCGGGCCACATCGATGTCACAACCATAGATACTTCTGAGCACCTAATGGCTAAGACTTGACCAGTGGAACAAAAGGATAAGCACTTCTAAGGCCGATTTTGTTCTGTAAGGTGGGACATGCTTTCAACAAAATATTAAACATTATGAAAACAAAAATTATAAGATGAATAACTTTGCAAACCTAAAGGATTCATGTGCATTAGATATTATTTACTTAGTTTTTTATATTTCTAGGTATACTTATTTAATTTTTACCAATGAATCTTTAAAATGGTCTTTGAAATTATATATAACGAACATTTTAGCGTATAATGTTTCAAAAATCCACTTTTAGTCATATTTTTTGTAAAAAAATACTTTATTACTTTCATTGTTATTTCGAAAAAAGAAAAAAAAAAAAGAGAGTAAGGGGGATGATATTTTCTATAGTAAAAAAATAATAGAGGGTTTTTAAAATCTCATGTACATACAATATCAAAATCTAATTTAGAGGTTTATTCGGACATTACTTTAACAAAAATTTCATGTTGTCACTAGCATGATGTTTTATACATGCTTTTCTCCTTTTTCACCCATTTCATTTTTCTCTGAATCACTGACAACATAGGCAGGCTTGCAGTGACTAGAGAAAGTAACAAGAAAATATATTTAGTTTTAGAAAATACTTTTTTATTTTAAATTATAAAATGTTGCATAATTTATCTTTATATTTATTTTAATAGTTTAAAAAAATTATTTTCATTATTTTCTATATAAATATTTTTAAAAAATAAAAATAAAAATAATGTGATTTTTAATTAATATATATATATTTGCTCATATCAAAGGAGCAAGAAATTAAGAAAACAGCACATAGCTTTCACTTTGAATTAGAATGTTATTCGAAATTAGTGTTTCTGCAACCATAAGAAATTTTACTGTTAGAAAAAAGTAGAGGCTCTCCATAAGTGCTTTTGGGCTGAGCCATATTTTCAAGATCAAAATTATGTTCAACGGGCTCAACCTAATCCACTATTGGTCAGCCCAACTTTCATCAAAATGCGTCTATTAGTATAATTTAATTGTAATGGTCTTTTACACTGCTAATTAATTATGATTAATTATATTATTAAAAATATTTTAATTAGAGTATTATCTAATTAATTAATCATTTAAAATACTTCATATTAATAATAATAAGTCAGTTTTTTTAAATTTAAAATAAGCATTTATAAGAAAAATAATTTTTGAAACAATCAGTTATTTAAGAAACAGATAAAATTTGTTTTTTTTTTATTTTTTATTTTTAAAAAAATATAAATAAACATATAAAAAATTACTTATTTTATTAAAAAAATTAACATAAACAAATCCGTTAATATATCAAAATTAAACTTTTGACAATCTAAAATTAGTTAATAACTTAGTGGTAGAGGTAAATGAGACAAAATCTTATAAAACCTACAGGAACAAAATATATTTTAATAAAAAAACAAATTAAAAAACCCATAAAATATATTTATAAAAAAAATTATAAAATAAACACATTTTTATTGTATTTTTAAAAACTAATTATAGCATATCAAATATTAAAACAAAATAAAGTCATAATTCAATTCCTTTCCACATAAAAGCATTAAAATAAAATTATGAGTTGGTAACAACATATGATTGATCATTTGTATCATTTCCAACTACATTCGTGAGCTATATAGCTGGAGGGAGGGCTCGTCAACAATAAATCACCACAGGTAGGTACATATTTGCAAAATTTATTTTTGTCACTGATGTGGAAAAAAAAAACTGTGACTTTAGTTAACTATGGTTCTAGTTATAGCCATGGGAAACAAATTATTATAGAAGAATGTATCAATAACCTAGAAAGGGACGACATATTCATTAAAATATCACACCTTTTATTTGTGGATTTTATTTTATTTTTTGAGATGATGTCTTTTATTTTGCAGAGTTAAAAAAATTGTGTATACATGATGTTTCAAGTGTTTGATGATTTCTGTGTTGCTTCAAAAATGAGAATTAGTGTTGATAAGATTAAAGGCATACGATTCAGTGGTGTTCAAGGGAGGTAAAAGGATGAAATTCCCAGCAATGTCCACTGTCACATCCATATCAACGATTAAGGAAATTATCTTATTTTATTATTATTAGCAGAGGAAGGGGCTGCACGTTTGAGTAGAGATAGAGAATTGAAACAGAGGAGTATTTTCGAAAAATACTGAAAAAAAAAAAAGAAAAAAAGATAGACATATTTATTAATTTGATAGGTTATATTTAACCATTGTCAATTGGAAAATTATTGGACCAAATTCAAATAGACTAAATTGAATTAAAATCTTATTTTGATTTTATTTTATTAATTAATATTTTTTATTTATAAGAAATAATTTTTAAAAAATTATCCTTTATTATAATTTTTTATGTATTAATTATTTTTATTATGCGTTCTTTACTTCCCTTGGATTTAAATCGCAACTTTAAAACTATAATTCCTAAGCGCGTCTCTATTTCTGCATTGCACCGAAGTCTTCTTTTATGGGCTTTAAGTCCCCTTTATAAAAATAAACTTGTTTGGATTTTTTTCTCTCTAAAAATACTTATAAAAATAAGAAAAAATAAATTAAAATTCTTTATAAATTATAATCAACTTATTTATTTAAATTTTATAAAAATAAAAAAAAACCCCGGCCTTACTTGTCTGACAATTGAAATGCATAAATTGATTTTGATTTATAAGATATATTCAATTCATTTTATCTTTTTTATTTACTTACCATATAAATGTCTATTAAAAAATTTTATTTAAATGAAACGCTAGTGACTATTTTTTCTTTAGACAAACAACCCAAGGTAAAAATTTGAACTGCAAATTAAAGGATATACATCAGTAATAATGTAATGATTATGCGGTGAAAATATAAAATATTTTTATATAATTAATCATAATTATTTATATAATTATTATAAAATTCTATACACATATTATATATAATGATTTGTTGATCATGTGATCATTACATAAAATTATTTTATATTTTTAGTAATTCAGTAGAATAGAACAATTCACTAAACTGTTATCTATTACACATTGACCTAAAAAAAAGCATTATATGGAATTTAAGATGACTGAGAAGACGAAGAACATGAATCACTTGTTGAAGAGCACTTTGAAGTCCAATACTCTTGAATCTCTTTTGCAGTCCTTCCAGGTAATCTCCCACTAATAAGAGACCACCTACCACAAATTAAAATCAAAATCAAATAGAACTTCATAAATCATTCCAAAGAGCAAATTACATGAGTAATTGTAACTCTTGTCTCTTTTAATTTAACATGTTTATTTTTTTTAACTTTAAAATTAGAAAAATAAGACAAATTATATATATATAATCTTCTTTGTACAAAATTTGTAAAATACAAAATAGATAAGAAGAAAAGAGAAAAGAATATGGTAAAATAATTAATTTGATGGAGAGAAATAGATAAAAGTAATTATATTATAAAAATTATTGTAATATGTTATATATTGTTTTTCTAACTATCATAATTAATCTTTGACTTTTCAATGAAAATTCAAAATATTTTTACAAGTTTTGATGTTTTGGCCAATTACCAAAATAACTTTTTGATATGAGACTTAGTCTCACTTAAAATTGTTTCCCTCTTCAATGATGTTGTATTAAGTTGAAATCGAATTCAATTCTTCTCCACAATCTCAATGAGTAATATCAGTTGAGATACTTACTTCTCTTAGAAGGACAAACACGTAGAATTATACATAGTAAATTCTGAAATGTGCAAAAAATAAAAATAAAGCAAAGAAACCTGTTTCCGACCAAACGAAACATTCTAGTAATGAGATCCTCCTCCTCAGCAGAGAATTCCCTCATAGAAGCCGCATGTTTCGTCTCTGAAACAGATAACATAAACTAATGAATGAAGAGAGTTACATTGACAACTTGCATGAAATGAAAAGTACAGATGAGCTTGAATGGTACCTTGACCATTGTTGGCCATGGTTGCATCAGTTGCATGATTTGAGTTGCTCATCTTCTGAACTGGATAATAAAGGATAAACCTAACTGATATTGCTCTACATATAAGCATGCATCTATGATGTATATATAGAGAGAAAACTATGATTGCTTACAAAATTTTACTCTACTTTTTCAAAATAATTTTTACAACTATAAATGAATAATGTAATTGATAAGGACAAAAAGTAGTATTATAAAAAATGTTATAAAAATACCGCTATTGAAAGAAAAATGACAGCTAGCTTTTTAGTGTTTTTTATTATTTTATTAAAGTTTGTCTACTTTTCGTGGTACTATATTTAAGAAATAAATAATTAATTTATCAAAATAAATAAAAATTGATAAGACAGTTAATTTTAATTAATAATATTATAAATTTAAATTTAAATTTAATTTTTTTATGAAATTAAATCATTTAAATAATAGTTAAATTTAATGATATTACCTACTTTTAGAGATAAAATGATACGGTAGACAGATAAATACATTTATTTGTATAAAAAATGACTGAGCATCTCATTTATAAACTTTATAATAAATTAAGTTTATAAAATAAAATAAATAATTAATATATATCTAAGTAGAACCACACTTTTTATAATAAATAATTTATTTAGATAAATTTATTAAAAAAATTTAAAAAAATAAAAAGAAAAAATTCATAAGTTAAAACCT
>JAMLFT010009351.1:0-12804 GCA_026544285.1 Pachyrhizus erosus | reverse complement strand
GTGAAATAATATATATATAAAAGAAGATGTTAAAAACTTACATACTAAAAAGAAAACAAAAATGAAAAAATATCATTTTATTAAAGACAAGTATAATATATAAACATTAAAAATAATATTTTAATGTTTTTAAAATAAGAATAATATAGTATAAAATATTTATTAATTTCATTCCATTTGTTATCCAACCAATGAAATATTTTCCTTTTTTTATTATTATCACATATGTAAACATCCGAATAAATATTTTATTTAATTTTAATTAATTTCATTATATTTCACTTTCTTTCATCAATCTAAATATGACATAAGAAATAAGCATTTCCTATAAAATAATATAGACCAACTGATTTTCTAATTTAATATCAGGTTCTCTATCTTTTAACTTGATCCCCTACGGTAATTAAGCTGTTTTGATTGCTTTAGTTAATTTCAATTTATTGTTAATTTCATTTATTAATTGTTGCAAGTAAATGTTAATAAGGCTTAATTTAGTAAATGTTTAAATCTTAGTTTGAATTAAACTTATTTACATACCGAGTTTATAAAAGTATCTCTAGTTTTATTTTTTTTAAAACTGAGTTTTTAACTAAAATTTTATTTTTAAAAATTATGAAGCATCATTGTAAACTAATTTTACTTTTAAACATAGCAAAGAGGTATACTTCCGGGGTAATTTTTCCTTTTTAACAGCTCTGCAGTGACAATTGGCAATGAAACGAATGTATCATGTGTGTAAGTACGTTTTGTTGCCCTTATGTATTTATTTATTAAGAAATTAAAAAAGAAAGAATTATTAAATAGTCACTTTTAAACAAATCATATACTATAATTTTTATATTTAGTTATTCAAAGACACCTGATATCGAACAAATAGTTGATTCCTCAAATTCATGAATGTCATAATTATTTATAAGAACAGGGTATGACTATTTTTTCCAACAGAAAAACAACTTTCAAATCTAAATTCAAATCACGTTCTATACTAAGTTTATCAAAGTTCCACTCATTTCCAACAGAAAAACAATTTTCAAATCTAAATTCAAATCACGTTCTATACTAAGTTTATCAAAGCTCCACTCATTATATATATATATATATATCGAAGTATCTCCTTTCCCTTTTATGACTTTTCTCTTTCAGCCACATATTCTCAACAAGTAGAAAACTAAGCACCCATAAAGATACGTAATGTAATTAATTTAAGGGCATTCCAGACCCTTCCCCGGTGTAGATTAGGATAGGGAACTAAAGTTTTGGTCCTCTTGGCAGCTAACACAGGACATAATTTAATTAATTAATTAAATAATTCCTATAAGCAACCAGTAGTAGTTTCCGCCAAGACATTGTCACGGTCCACAGTTGTGACACATTTGGGGTGCACCTCATAGCCACATTGGAGACACTGGTAGGCCCAACTAGAGCCTTGTTCATCACACACACAGCAGATAAAGGGCCCTCCACCATTTCCATCTGAAACCAAATTGAGATCGTGGCGGTGGCCTTGATGATATACCAATGCTGGAAGAGCCTTGGCCTCTTCCTCAAGCTGTTTCTCCAGCTCCTCCACTTTGGCGTTGGTGAAAGGGTAGGCATTTTCTTGGTACAAGTTTATCAAGCTCCTCCCATGTAAGGTTATTGTTTTGCCATCAGGGCCTATGATCACCAACCAAGGAATCCCTTGCACGTTGAAGTGCCTAACGAGGTTCTTCATTTCTGAGTCACCGAAAGGTAAGGCTAACCAAGGCATGCTGCTGTAGTAGGAATCGAAGGATGCATGGTCACGGTCGCTAGATACCAGCACAACCTCAAAGTCTTCCTCTCCCTTTTCAGCTAGTTCTTGCTTGATCTTCTCATAAACAGAAATCAGCTTGGGAGTGAACTTGGCGCACGGGACGCACCATTCCGCTGAGAAGTACAGTCCAATTGTTTTTCCCACTAGAGAAGCAACAGGTACCTGTGTACAGGAGCAACACCCGTCACGCGGACACGCCATTCTAGTTCTAGACCTGCATACAGTTCAAATAAAACTGCCTGCACCACCACCACCACAATTTCTACTTCCATTTATCCATTCTACAATTAACTGTTTCTATAACTACAAGAGAAATTACAACACAAGCGTTAAATAATATATTTTTTCTTTTAAAAGAAAGATTGAAAGATTGAAATATTTTTCCTAAAAACATGTTGTAAGAATATTTTTGAATAGTAACTTGAAGAGTATGGACTAGAAGGTTAAAACTGAAAATTAATTAATTAATTAAATTTTCAGTCTTGTAGTTTTCTGTTTTTTTTTTTATCTATTTAGTCTCTAGCACTGGAGCAAGATTGACATTAATGGTATGTTTGATTGGTCAGAAAACGAGAAAAGAAAACACAAATCCAAAAAATATACATATGACAAATATTTTTATTAGATAATTTTTAATATATATAATTTTTTTATTTTCACATCAATTAAAGTTTTTAAAAAAATTATAATAAAAATTTAAAAATCAAATTTAAAGAAATTATATGTTTCTTTCTTTAAATAAAATGGTAAGGTAGATAATTTGTAGAAATTAATGATAATATAAATAGTAGTAAAGTGTATTTGTTTATTTTATACAAAATTTATTTGAATGAAAATGTTAAAAAAGTAAAGAGGGTACGTAATACATCTTTATTGGAAGTGTGAAAAGTAATTATATATTCGCTATCATTGAATATGTGAACTCACGATTTAAAAATAAATTATATGTGTGAACTCAACAAAGTCGTTATTAATTTTCTATCTTTCAATATTATTTTTCTTCCTTCAAACGCATATTTCAATGCAATTTTACATAAACCCACAGAAGAGGGGGCAAAGACGCAAGCTTGCTTCCCTTAAATCCATCCATGGCTATACCAATAAATTAATTTGAATCATCTATAATCCATAGTTATTAAATAAATTGGTTATTTTAATTTTATAAAATTTATTATCTTACATAAATTAATTTTATATAAAAAGTCATTTTAATATTAAAGTTATTAAAATAAAATTTTAACTTAATTTTGTGATTAAAAAATAATTTTTTATTAATTAAAATTTATTAAAATATATAATTACGAATAAAATTTATTAAATAAAAAGTGAAATTTATAAAATTTTATTCGATAATAAAAAAAACGTTTAAAAAAATTGTGTTATTAGCATTTTTTTATGAATAATTACAATCTTTTTAAATTATAAAATCTGCGTGATGAAGATTAGTTTAATAATTAATTAACAAATCGTGGAAAACAGTAGCATGCATGCAAGCGAGTAAGATAAAAGTACCTGCTTGAGTCCGGAGTGAGTGTGACTCAAAACATAGTCTCTATGGTGGTTTGCTAGTAAATTAAGGAGGGTCTGGTTTTCACGCTTCACTTTGTCTTCCTTTTGCAGCAGCTCCAACCTCTCCTTGCTAAATGGATAAGCTTGGATTCCATAGCGGTAAATAAGTTCAACCCCATCACGAACTGTTACGTCCTCTTTACGATCGCCAGGTTGCAACAAAATCAAGCATGGAATTCCTTCCACGTCATATTTTCTGGTCAAGGATTTCTTTGTTTCCAAATCAGAGAACGGAATTGCAAGCCACGGCATGTTTCCATAGTAACTATTAAAGGCATCCAAGTCCTCATCAGAGGACACATACACAATCTCAAATTGAGAGACACTGCTTTTCAGCTCCTCGTAGATTCCAACTAGGATTTGGGTGAATCCATGGCATGGTGGGTACCAATTGGCACTGAATAATAGACCCACTACTTTCCCTTCAAGATCACTGACTTTTACCTGCATCCACCATTTACATCAATTAACTTAACCCAATAATAGCAACAAAAAAGTTCCGATTCTTACCACTATTATTTTCTATATAAGTGTTTTTAAAAAAGCTGTCAAGTCATTCTGCCGTATAGTAGAGTGCATTTTTAACCACCGGTCAATTTATTTCCTAAAAATTATCATTATCAACTGATTTGATATTTTTCTGAGCCAAATTAATTCATAATACGCCTCCTAAAAATATTAAATCAATCAATTTAATGTATAAATCTAGCGGTCATTACTCAATTCAGTCTGTAAAGAAAAGAAGTAAATTGATTGACTGACACTAAAGTCTACGGTTAAATTACCTTTTTGTAATGTCAAAAATTAAATTCGTTGATTATACAAAAGACAAATTATTTTTTTAATGTTATTAATCAAATTAATTCATAGTGATAGTTTCAGAAATTAAATTAATGTTTTATTCTAAAGAATATTATGTTTATGAGTAGTCATCGATATCCATCTGAAAGAAAGTATGAACAAAACACAAGAAACTAAATGACATGGAGGACATATTTTAAAAACAAAAAAGCATGACGTGACTCAATTACACACATACATAACATACAAGTAATATATTATAACCATAAAATAAAATATCTTAAATATATGAACTAAAACTTTTAACATATGAAGTAAAATAAATAACATACTAAAAATATTAAAAAAAAAAGACAATATATTATCCTAATTATTCACTATTATTAACATCAAGTTTTTGAGTCATAATATTAAAAATAAACATTGTGCAATATATATTAAATTAATATCTATAACATATATTAAGTGATATTTTAATTAGATTCGGTATTAGATAATGTTTTTATGATAAGCCGCGCAACATAATGATATAGATTTATAATAATGTGTTATACTGTTTTTGAGTCATCTAATGCTGTAAAAGAAACATGCATCATGTATTCATTTAATTTTTTTTTTAATTTGAATCATTTGATACATCCAAACAACAAAACCGGCTGTTGTGGAGGGCAGCAACTAGGGTAAAAATGGGTTACGCTCGCACCATGTTAAAGTTCACAACTTTGACCTATTTAGACTTTGTCGAATTTTGTTAAACAATTTATTTTTCTTAAAAGATTATTTAAAACTTATTTAATGATAATTTTTTAAAATAAAATAACATAGACTATTTTTTGAAAAAAAAACATATATAGACTAATAAATCTAAGTTTTTATATATGTCAATAGATCAATAAATATATAATTTAAAGATACTGTAATAAAATTTACCATAATAATAACACAATATCATATATATTTATTTTAATAGATTAGTATATAAAGCATAAAAGTCTTTTTAAGTAAATCAAAAGTTAACCTCTTTTAACTAAAACTAAATATACACTTCGGTTTAACACCTACACCAGGCCATAGCCATAATAAGCCTCCCACAAAAATTCTTTAAAAAGCAAAAAAAAAGGGCATCACGTGGATACGTGTTCGTACGTGTCGCTGGCATACCAGAGTCCAAAACGGTGCCAAACATCGTACGGCTGCCTCCAGCTATGACTTGAAACGAAGATACATGAACATCTATCTTCAAGATTCTGGATTAATCAAAAGGGGTAGTGAATTCGACTAAATAATACTACTCCCTTTTATTATTGTAGTAATGAGTTGGATGTTAATAGGGATGTCCATAATTCGGTTCAATATACGGTTGCATCATATTACTACTTATTCAGTAAAATTCACATTTAATTTATCTAATAATAAAAATCTAATTAATAAACAAATAAATGTCTTACTTTCTACTAATCATAATTCAGACATACCTAAAAGAAGTTGAACAACTTGAACAACACCGACAAAGGTATAAAAGCAAGGGTACATAAGAACATAAGAGAATCCACTGCTATCCAAAATTATGAAAAGGATGGGTCACCAAAATGGCCCACTGTTCTTTTTGTAGGGGATAATGGGCCACGTGTATAACGCAAAGCGTAATAGCTAGGACTAGACTACAGGAGCCGTTTAGGTGACACTTGTCCTTCGATTGCAATGCTTATGACACACTGAAAGGGACTACAAATATTGGGCATGTGTAGCTCGTGAATGCTTTGCATCTATCATCTAACTAATCAAGCAACACCATAGCTAACAAGAATATCATCACCGTCCATCTTTAGTTTCATTTTCCACTCTTAAAATAAGCAACATCGCTTTGAACAATTGGTAGGTGTCTAAATACATTTAACAGAATGCTGGGAAGTAAACCTTTTCTACATTGAAAAAAGAGTGAATGCAATTATTTTCGGTATACGACGTGGTTTTATTAGTTGAGCAACTATAAAGACAGTTAACCGTAAATTCAAAGAACTGTGTCTTAACCAATTTCCTATTAGAGGGACTAGTTAATATTTAGTATTTAATAAGTTACAGTATATTATCATAGGGTGAGACCAACTTATATAAATATCATTACAATTACAATACTCCATTGACAGTATCTTTATCGAAGAGATATTTTTTCACTTAATTTACATGTGTGTGTTGCGATAGCCTCATTTTTTGATAGCTTGTATAAACAACTCTCTTTTTTCAATATCTCTCTTTCGTAGAGTATTACTGGTAAGCTTAGTTTGTTGGGGATGGTTTCATAAAATTAAAGAGTAAAGGAATAGACCACTATATTAAAAGCGTGTAGAGGACAAGCCCCATTAGACAGCACAGCACAAACTTGTTTCTCTCACAGCTTACTTATACCGTACCTCTCTAGCTACCCCGTTTGTTTGGGCAGATAAAGGACTCCGACGGGTCGGGTTTTTTTACTTGCCGTTATTGGTTCTCAAATAATAAAGGTCAAAGGAAGTGAAATTTACCCATCCAATTCATAAATAAATATAAACATATTCTGCATGCAAGTTTGCAGCTGACCACAGAGATCATAACCAGATCTAGTTTTTTTCAAATTGAGAAGCTGCATCATTTATATAAGACTAATCTGATAATTTGTTTTTAAACCCTAGAACTTAATTTTTAAGATGGAAGATATAGGCTCTCCTACAGCTAGGTCCAATCCTCTTAATAATTTTGGGGTTGCAAATGCTTTTGTTCTAATATGTATAAATAATAAATAGATAAATCTAGAAACTTTTTACCTGTTAAAATCTCTGGGGAAAAATAACTGACATGGTTTTGGGTCTTCACTAAGAGCAAGCTTGGCTTGACATAACATTTGCTTTAAAATATATGAACATGAAGTATGTTTACCCATATAAGAGTAATAGGCTCACCCGCCACAGGCTACTGCAGCAGCAACCCACCAAACAAGTTTTTCTTAAAAAATATAAATAAACAATTCCACAAATTTGCAAGACTAAGTCGGTATCTCCTAACCCAAACTACACCAGAAGCCACAACAAAGAGCTTCAAATAAAGGAAAGTTGAAGAAGAATTTAACAAACTACGACTTGCATAATCATATATTACGATAAACTATTTTCTTGGTATTATCATTAATTTATTAAGGAAACTTGTTATTTTCTGCGGCTAAGTACAAAAATGGTTGGATGACCGTGAGCAAGTCTATCTGGTGAAGATGGACAAAGCACATAAATATTAAATCATATCGAGATCAAGATAATATAAACGACAAAAACAGACCGATGGCCACCATCTCAGACAAAACTTGAACTAAACGATAGAAGTAAAACCGTAGGATAGAAGCATACTATACAGTATATACTATTTAAGTTCTTTTTTGGTTATACATACCATATACTATTTATTTTCAGCTATTACCCAAAGGACTCCCTGAATAATTTAATTAACTCTGACAAAAACTAGAGATAGATGGAGAAAAGTTGTGAGAGATAGAAAACCTGAGCCCCTGTTGGAGACAGAAGATAATCACGATCTTGGGAAGCAAGTAGGTGTGAGAATTTCCGGGAGTAACCATTATCATTCACCACAGATTGAGTTCCATCCTTCATCTCCGCTCTCACCACTCACACTCTCTCTCTCTCTCTCTTTTTTTCTTTATATGTGTATGTTTATGTGTGTACTAGTTCAGAGATGAAAGCACCGTGAGGAGACTAGAAGCCCCTAATACACCCGACAATTATATTCATTAGAAGTAGAATCATATTCTTTCCACATCATTACATCCTATGCATCCACAAATAACATATCAACACCTTCACACGTAGCATTCATCCGCGCCCCAGGATAATAGCAACCTACACCGCACATACATAGGGAATGATGTGCAGCCTTTTTGATTACTGCGATCTCATCCATGTGCGCCTTGACTAAACTTATGTGAAGTAAAGTGAGTCACGCGAAAATAAAAAATAAAGAAAAGCCCACGTGTATGATGGTGATTCCCGAATGCGGTGTTATTATTAGTTGCTATCTTCTGGCAACGGTGATATGGAAGGTCCGTGTTGTCATAAAAGACTTTTGAATTTGAATTAAATTGATGATGCCGAATACGGCAAAACCCTTCTTTCGACATCTGTCAGTCCTTTAATTTTCTTTCTTTACTTTTCACTTTTCTATCGTCACTCCTCTTTCTACCAAAGCTTTCTTAGCCTAGCCTTACTCTACAATGTAGTAGTTTGTAATTTGCAATGTGTAAGACAAGTTCCTATCACATTTTACGTTACAATATAGTATTTAAATCTTTCAATAATATTCTCTTATTAAAAAAACATGTTTTTTATGATAAATATTTAATATACTTTCTATTTTCAAAACATTAAATATACTTATTTTTTACTTAATACTTTTCTATAAAGTAATAGAAAGGTTTATAGAACAATTTAATATAACTTATAATACTATTCTTTTACGTTATAATATAAATATATTTTAATTATTCGACGTTTTAATTTTAATTGAAATTTAATCTCTTAATTAATTTACCTTGCATGTAAAAATAGAGACAATAAATTAATTAAATTGTGGTACAAAAACTTACAAACTTTTGTCATTTAAATTTGGATATATTGTTCTGAGATAATAAAAAAACATTGTTTGAGATTTTAATCTTAGTTTTTTAAAATTAAATAGGTTTTTTATTTTTAAAATCACATATATTTCATTTTGGAGTCTATTTTTTGTTAAAAACTTTTGAAATTATTATTTTTTATTCAAATATGTCGGATTCATAATAATTGTCCTAGCTCAATGTATTAACCCAATTTCGACTCCCATGACATAATAAAGCAAAAATATTAACCCAGGAATTACAAGGGCTAATTTTTCATTTATCGGTTTTAGTCAATCATTCTTTATAAGATTAAAATATTCTAAATATTGTAGAGAAACTTGTACACTATATTACAATTCTAAACTATTAGGAATGGGAGATCAAAAATCAAGAGATTTGGCACAAAGATGCCCCTTGCGCACCATCGGAAAAAACAGCACTCTTTCTTAAAGAGCTATGTAGGTAAGCCTAACAAAGCATAAGATATACATGTTGAAGCTTTAATTAGACATTACCAAATATTAAATTAACACAAAATACATATTATGTTAGATTATTGGATTATCGAATTTTAAGAAATATATAGCCCTATTGAGTTTGACCAAAATAAATGCAGCGAAATTAAACAGTGATTATGAACAATCAGTTTAATAATTTTTCTCAACTAAATCACTTTTTTCTTTATGATATACTAAAAATCATAATCATGTCTCAAATATTTAATTTATTAAATTTCTATTATTTTATAATAAACAAAATAAGATTTCCGTTTATATTAATTTTTTTAACAGTTTAATGAACTAACTAAATTATATCCCTTATATTAAATTTGTCTAAATGTAAAAAATTAGTATAACTGTTATAGAAAAATATATAGTCTATATTAATTAATTCTAAATTATAAAAATTTTAACAATTTCTCATTTAGAATTCATATTAACCTTGAATATTTATATCACAAAATTTTGTAAACACACAACCGTAAATTATTTATTTTAGATTTCATTTAAACAACTTAATCCATCTCATAATAGTAACAAAAAATTATTATAATTTTCGTCACAATTTAACATAATTAAGCCATAATGATCGCTATTGTTACTTATACTCAGTAACATATATTAAATATGAATAAGTTACATAAAAATTACATGTGATATGATCTTAATCGTGTATATTTATAACTAGTTCAAACTTTATTTTTTTATAAAAATTAATTCAAATACAATATAAATATTACACATAAAATAAATTTAAAATATAATGATAACCATCAATTTTATTTTTTTATAATCAATAAATAAATTTTCCAAAATAAAATTAGGATTCACATAATCAATATAATTTAAATACCTCGTATATTAACAAATATAGTCAAGATGATTTAAACACCTAACATTTAAATCTCCCAGTGGTTTTTCCTTCAACTCAATTTCTTAAAGCTTTTAACAATTGCAATCATATTTTTTCGTTATCAGTTATTTTTTGTGATTGAAAAGTTTATATTATGATTATTCACTTGAAATATTTGTACATTGCCTAAATCAATTTAAATTCATTTTCACTCAATTTTTATTACAAATATATTTTATTTATTAAAAATACAGAATGCTTAACTTTGTAGTCTTCAAAACCAAATTTCAATAAATTTATAGTCTAAATCACTCAAATAATTTTCTTAAATATCTCAAGTTTATAAAAAAAGAGTTTCATTATTTGAGTTGAACGTTAATATTTTGAGATTTTTAAATAAAAATAAATAAACTTACAAGTAGAGTTAATTGTTATAATTAAAAATTAAAAAATATATTTAAACAAAAAATCTAAAAATACACATTAATCATTGTAAGTAAACTAAACGCAATTACTAAAATCGTTACTTGAACAAAGAAAATAGAAGTCTTATTTTTAGTAAATTAGTAAAACACCCATGCAACTACACATGGGTCTGCTGAGTTTCTAGGAAAACTTTCAGTCCAACCTTCGAACCTTCACCATTATTGATATTATTGACCTCGTCCTTCTTTTGTCCAAACAATTTTATGACATCTTTTTATTTTTATTCAATTTCCTCTATTTATGACAATTACCTGAAGAAATAGATAAAATATGAAACAAATTAACTCAAGAAAAAAAATGAAAGACAGAAAGAAGAGAGAAGATATATGTTTTAAAAGGGAAATAATGAAGGAGAAAGTAACATGTGTTTCTTCATGTCACTGTTACAATATTATATATATATACGATTAAATTATATTGATATAATTCTTATTAACTATTATATTGTCAATAATTTTATATAAAATGTAATTTTTATTGATTTAGTCATTAAATTATAATTTAATATTATTTTAATCATTTATATCAAAATTTATAAAAATTAAACAATAATAAAAATATTTAAATAACTTATATTTTAATATATTTTAAAAGATATATATCACATTCATTTTGATTTATATAAATAAATTATTTAATTAAAAATTATTATATAACATTTTAATTAATATAAAAATTATTCCGATGTAATTTGATTAATTTTATATATATAATAAACAAATAAGTAAGTTATTTAAAATAATCTATATTTATGAAATCGTCAATTCAACGACAGGAGTGAAATAGATTTATACTATGAATATATATTTATTGTATGTTCCTTTTATTATGCTATAGAAAAAATAATAATAAACACCCGAATTGTTTATAAAAAAAATTATTCAATTTCATCTTTTCCAAAAAAGAAAAACGATCCTCGTGTGAACAACTTAAGTTTTAGTTATATGTTCTACATATCTAATATTTAAAAAGTACCTCATGTATCAACTTAATTTCCCACAAAATAGTTAGTAATTAAAATTAATTATCTCAAAAATTAATTTGTAGAATTTAAATTCAAAAAGTATAATAAATTGTTAATGGACAATTAAAATAAATATTCAAAAAAATTATTTTTTATATTACTAACACATCGTTGTAAATAAAAATAATATGATTAAAATTTAGAATGAGAGACTACATTATAAGTAGTCAATTAGTTTTTAAAAAAAATTAATTATGAATAAAGTTAATAAATATTTTATATTACTATTATGGTGATTAAAAAATTATTTTTTATATTTTATTTAGCAACCAAAATTTATTCATTCGCTTTAAAAATAAATAAATAAAAGAAGAGGGGACTATTTTTCTGATCCAACAAGAAAAATACCGTAAAAACAACCGTTCAATTGAGGTTTTCTATTACAATTAGGAAAAAAAGTAATTTAATCTATCACCCACCATTACTTCATCAAGACCACCCATATTTACAATTTTCATTTTGGTATTATATTACTCACTGCATTTATGGTTAATTTTACTAATTTCATATTCACAAATGATTATCATAAAAAAATTAATTTTTTTTAGAAGAAAAATTAATGCCTATACTCTATTTTGTAATAAAAAGACTAATTAGTTAATTTTTCTTTCATCATCCCAAACATAAAATTTATTATTTTAGTAGTTCGAATTGTAAATTGCATTGAAAATGAATTCAATCTAAAAAGTTATTAGCGTGAAAGCCTTTTATCAGAAATATAAGCACTGGTTAACGACAAAAATAATTTTTATTTTTGGTAAAGACAAATCCAATAGTGGAGAAATAAAAATAGTTTTTTATAATATTTAAAGAAAATTATCATTTATAATAACAATTTAATCGAACTCCGTTTCATACATGTTAAGTTATTTTTTTTAATTGTCATATGTCAAAATTTAATATAAAAATTGAATTGAACAAAAACACAATATAAAAGTACGACTAATTATAGAATTTGTGTTTTATACATTTACAGTAAAATATATTTTTAATTTTTAGTTTTATTTAATTTTTTGTTTTTATCTTTGATAAAAAAAATATTATTTTATTTTTTCATAAATTATTGTGTTTTATTTTTAATAAAGGATGTTAATTTTAATTATTATAATATAGTGAAAATTTTGCGTTTAAAAATTTTTT